>JBBPME010000180.1:0-42691 GCA_038090155.1 Rossbeevera pachydermis
AAATACCGTCATGATAGATAGTTCCAGAATACATAGTGTACAAGAAATAGAGTTATTCGATAAAATCAAAATAGAACATAAAAAAGTAACAATAGCAGAAGGATCAGTATACAAAAATGGATTATGGGAATATGATGGAAAGATATGGGTACCAAGGAACTTGCACATGGAAGTGGTGACACAATTTCATGATCATCCTCTAGCTGGTCATAAAGGACTGGATAAAACAAAGGAACTTGTCACTCGCTATTATAAATGACCTGGCATGAAATCCAACATAGAAACATATTGTAAATCTTGTGATCGTTGTGCTCGTATGAAGCCTTCGAACAAATCCCCTGCAGGAAAACTACAACCCTTACCAGTGGCGTCTGGACCTTGGAAAGAGGTGTCAGTGGACTTTGTCACTGGCTTCCCTGAATCACATGGATACGATAGCGTACTGGTTGTGGTGGATCACTTCTCTAAAGAAGTAGCTCTCATCTCCACAACTAAATCCGTAACTGCACAACGAACTGTGCAATTGTACAAAGACTATGTATGGAAACATCATGGGTTACCTGATTCCATTGTATCCGACTGTGGTCCTCAGTTTGCTGGACAAATGATGATAGATCTCTTAAAATTGTTGAAAATAGAAAAGAAAATGTCTACAGCATACCACCCCCAAACCGACGGACAAACAGAGCATGTTAATAGAGAATTAAACCAATATCTCCGCCTGTTTGCCGCAGAAAAACAGTCACAATGGGTTGAATAGCTTGCCATGGTGCAATTTAATTTCAACAATACTCAATCATCGGCCACGGGATTTACACCCTTCCAGCTTACAAAATCGTTTACTCCACATATGGGTTTTGAATCTAAAATTGTGAAATCGCCTGCTGCTGAAGCATTTGCGAATGATATGAAAGCCAATCTTGAAACTGCTCGATCGAATCTCGAAACCACACATGCTAAAATGACTTTACACGCTGATAAATCTCAATCCAATGCACCTGATTACAAAATCGGTGATCTTGTTCTCTTGTCATCAGAACACTTGGCTATAGCAGATAGACCCTCTCGAAAGTTAACCGAGAAGTGGATTGGATCTTATCAGGTCACAAATGTGTATACAAACTCAGTGGAATTGTTATTCCCTAAGTCAATTACCGCTTGTAACATCGTGAATGTCTCACGCGTTAAACTATATGTGGAACCTCTTGATGGACAGCCCATTGTATGGCCTGGACCTATCTCCGTTGATGATGAAAGTCACAAAGAATTTGAGATCGAATACATTGTGGATTCTCGCCCTATTGGTCGCGGTTTCCAATACTTGATTTATTGGAAAGGATATAATGATTCTGATCGCACCTGGGAAGCCACTTCCTCCATTGCCAAGCATGGCAAAGATGCTATTGCTTTGTTTCACACAAAGAATCCTAGTGCACCTCAACGTTTAAACATGTCTCGTGCTTTGTTCCAGGGTGTGTTTAATACCCCTGTGATCACCTTTACCTCTGGTTCTACAGAATATTGAAGTCCGTTACCTTGTCAATCTGGAATCTCGACCATAGCAGGGGGGTAATGTTACAAACCTCGTTTGCAACTCCAGCTTTAGCGCCAGATCTTATCTTATCTAAATGCGCGCCAATCTTATCATTATCTTATCGCATCTCAGCGCTCGATCTTATCTTATCATGTCACGTGACTTAGGTCTAGACCCATATGATGTCAGACCTCATGGCTAGCGCATGCTAAAGGCATGGTAGCCTCATTGCATAGTTCTAGACCACTGTTCTCATGAGCGTGTGAGTCATCAGTACTTATATAGTAGTTTATCTCACGATATGTCAGTGCTCACTAAGCACCTGCCCTAGAGTACGCCTCATGGCCTACACATGTAAAGTAGTATATAACAATGCCAGTACCAGCCAGACACCTTAGTCTGTTCTGGTTGATTTCCCAACCTGAAATAGTCCCTCCTCTCCTTGTCTTGTCTTTTGTGGTGACTTAGTGCCTTAACTGTATAGTTTTGGTCATTGCCAACATCAAGGAGCAAAGGATATATTCCAAGACGTATCTAGGGGAATACTCGAGGAGGTCAAGGTTAGAGAAAACAAAGGCGATGAGAATCGCTTATAAGTAAGAAAAAGGGAACAATAAGAACTATGATGATTGATCAATAGAAATGGTGCCATAGAACTCTATGGAATACAATGGAAGGTGTAGGTAATCTGCAGTAAGGAACAATAAGAAGCTGTGGATGACTAAGTATACATAGAAGTAATGCTAGAGAGAGGAGAACATAGTGGATGAAGGAAAGAAAGGAAAAGAAAAGAATGGGGGTCCGCATGAATCATAACAAGCCCTCTTGTTGGTAGGAGTAAGCTTGGTAGAATGGCCACCACATAGTCTGGCTGTCTCTGGCCGAACTTCTTGAAGAATCCTAGACACAGTAGACCTCCCTAGACCAGTTTGAGACTATATTTGCCTGGTAGAAAGACCAAGAGAGAGAAGGGAGATAATATTATTCTTTTGAGAAGTGGAAATGGGTTTCATGGCAATAATAGAAATATAACATGAAAAGAAAGGGTCTTTATATGCTGTCCTACCCTGAGTTACATAAAGATAACATAATAGAAGCATTATTAAATGTATGTCATGACATTACAGCATTTCAGGCCTTAATATATGTAACTTAAACTTGAAGTCAAAAAACTGTCCCAATGAGCTGTCCTTTTGAAATAGCTGCCATTCCTTTGAATCCTAACTAAATCTCTTCATTATTTGATCGGTGGGAAGCCAGGAGTCAGTACTTCATTTGATACACCAACAACCTTAGGGCTAGTGTTAGGAGTATTGTGCTCAGGGATGAATACTCCCAAATGGCCAAACATTGGGACAGTTTTTTGAGCCACTGTAGATTACAGGTGATAGCCTGAAGAGTTTGCCATTGAAGTCAATCACTATGGTTCCAGAGCCAGTTATCTGTGCTTCTCCTAATGCAGTCTGTGTATATTTCACTTTGGAGTATGGATGGTATTCCACAAAGTCAGATACAGTATATCCCATGTAAAATGTGCAGAGGCAGGCAGCGAAGACGTGTGCACTCAGATGGTCAAAATCCACCCTGCCTTGTTTTCTTTTGGTGGTCGCAGGTGAGTATTTATTTATTTAACGTCGTCAGTATTACGGTAACAAACGAAACGGATCTCTCCAGGGCCATACGTGGTGTTTGCTGGTGCAGTGTGGAATGTACGACCCGTCGTACAAGTCCTTTCCACGCCCCTGGCATTCCACTACCATTACACTGATAGCCGAACCCAGTTCCAAAAGACTCCCCTTCGCAGTTGCCATTTCAGGATGGCCACTGCGGCGACAAGGGTCTACAGCAAGCGACGATGCAAGCTGCTTGAAGATGGGTGTCTTGGAAGATGCCGCACTGACCTAACAATGCTGAGTCATTCCGAGGAATACGCGTCGTTCCTTTATCCGGCAATATCCAGTTTCTTGTCTTACACGACGATGCTTGAACCGTACAGAATCGACGACTTTTTCAATCTCGACGGCGGAACTTCAGCGCAAGAAGACCCGCTCTTTTCGCTCTTCTTAGACGACGACTTTTCAAAGTTACCTCAACCTTATGACCTCGCCCTTCCCACTCCCTCCCCCGCTCCATCCTCATCCAACTCGCCCTTCTCTTCGTTCGCAATAGATCCACAGCTCGTCGGAACACCTGCTACCTCAAAGGCCCTCTCCGACTTCGACGAAGATGACCCTCAATCCGACGACGATCTTCCCCCTGCCCCAAAGACCAGGCCAAACCGCAAAGGCGCCGTCATGTCTGGTGGCATAAAGAAGGCTTCCCTCCCCGAGAAAGAGAACAAGGAGGGCAAGTCGAAGAAGGACACTACCCCCCTCAGGATTCTTGAGCCCGAGGACTGGCGTCCAAGCCCAGAAGAGTACAAGAAAATGTCCAGCAAGGAGAAGCGCCAGCTCCGCAACAAGATCAGTGCCCGTAACTTCCGTGTCCGTCGCAAAGGTATTTCCCTCCATTTCCTCTACCTATCCCTTTCTAAGTTGTATTCTAGAGTACATTACTACCCTCGAAGGCGACATCGCAGAGCGTGATCGTCTCATCGATGCCATCCGGTCCGAACTCGGCACCTCCAAGTCACAGAACGTCGCTCTCCGCCAGGAGATCGCTGCCCTCAAAAAATGTCTCCTCGAGGGCCGTGCTCTCCCCGACCTTCCACCACCCGCCGACCTCCCTCCAATGCCAGCCTCCCCTCCCCTCACTCCGACTCCAGCTGCGCCCGCAGTCACGCCATCTTCCGTCGTCACCCCGAATACCCACAAAGATCTTCCCACATCTCCCAGGCTCAGCAACCGTGCCTTTTGGGGCGGTCTCGGGGGCATGGGCGTCACCCCCGTACACACCACCTTCGTCCCTCCCATCGCCGTCCTTGCTTCCAAGCCTTCTCCCACCCCATTCTCTCCAATCCTCAAACCCTCCATCTTCTACGAAGAGACTGTCCATTCTCGCGTCCTACAGGAAAACCTCAATCCTGCTCTCGACAACACCGCAATCCGCGGCCTCGTCGAGAAACAAGGCGCTGCAAACATCAATCCTGCCCTCTCCACCCTCAACTCTTCTTTCAGCCATGGCATCGGCGCCTTTGACACCTTCTCCGATGTCAACCCTTTTACATTCAAGACCCTTGATGCCTATCGCATGCAACTTTGGGGGAAGATGGCTGCGCAGCAGCATACCCACCATTCACAGCCTCAACCACAGCACGTTTTACAGCCTCACGGCTTCGCTGGAGATCTCCGGCCACATTATTTCAGCTCCGCTTCCAAAGCCAAGTCTGCTTCTACGACATCCCCTCCCTCGCCCAGGTTACCATCGAAGGAGCAGGCAGCCGCAGCAGCAATTGCGAGTCAAACTCTCTTTGGCAAGCTGGGCAATGCTTTCTGGGAAGCCTTTTCTGGTTCCTCTTCCCAGGCTTCTGCGACCAAGCAATGGGACGCAGAAAAGGTGCGCAAGGTGCTTGAAGGGCGCGCCGTAGTCAGGGTCGTCGATGTCGACACCCCTGTGCCTTCCCGCGCAGCTCCGCCTGCGCATTCTATAACCTCCGCTCCTTCCTTGGCAAAGACGGACCGGCCGTCCTGCAAGGATTGTCTGACAGACATACTGGAGGAATCCATGCGCACTCTGACGTTGAACAAGAAGTAGACCTGAATGAAGATTATGTTTCCTTCGTATTTGTTTCCTCCATATAGTTCGCATTTCGTCGGTGCTCCCCACTCTTTTTTTTTCTTTTCTTTTTTTTTCTGATTCGCTCTGTCTCAAAGTACAGGTTCGTTGACTAAATGGTTTGCGACCACTGGCGGTATCATAAATGTGCTTGCTACCTACCCTCGTTATCCGTACACACCTAGTTTGTCCATACTGTATGAAAGTGAAATCGAGTAGAAGTCTCACGGACTTGTTTGGAAGCAAATAGCAAGATCGTTTACATTCGTCACCGCGCCTTTCGACGACAATGGCGGACGCGTCCTTCAAGGACGTTCCAGAGTTGTTTGAAGTGAGTCTGTTCGTGCTGGGCTTCATTCATTCCTTGACTCTTGCTAGGTCGATATTGGGGATGCGTTGACGGCCCGCACCGAAACCCTGGGCATGTCCTTTTCTCTGTTAGATCGCAGAAACCTGACCTTGTGCAGCGAGCTTCAGAGAACTCGGTCCACCTGATCTGTGCCACGTCGTAAAGAGTGTTGGGAGGGCTGGACAGCGGGACGTGAGTACTCTGCTATTTCACGCTGACTCTGTTACACACTCGCCCGCCAGCTCGGTTCCTTCCACTATGTCTCTGGCGTCGACGCCAGTTCCTCCGCCTCTCTCGCTGCTTACATCAATTCACTCACGTACGAACTTGAGGAGAGCCCAGCGTGGTTCTCCAAGGGGACGATATGGAAGCTTCGGAATGGATGTTATTGCTGTTTCAATGCTTTTTCGCGCGTGGACGTCAGGGTGGACGTGAAGATCCCCGGAGGAGTGCAAGCATATGTAGTTGATTTGCGTGGGGAGCGGTGCGTCTTCATTTTTTTGTTTTTATTTTTTCGCGCACTTACACAATCGAGCTCCACAGACACGATGCAACACCAGAGATTTGGCAAGAGACATACGTTTCCGCGCTGCTGCGAGCCATCTTGTATTCGGACGATCCGACGTACTGGTTGGACGCGTATCGCAAGTTGGATCCAATCACATCGAGTGAGGGGGAGGTGAGGTTTTTGCAGGCTGTCGAGGCATTGTTTATGAAAGGTATCTTTTGTCACACACACACACACACACTCATGTTCACTCATGCTACTTAGGCTGGCAAGTAGGCTCTGATCCCGAGATCCAAGTCGCTACGGTCGTGTCGAACCATCTGACCGCTGGGGTGATGAAGTATTTCGGGGCGAGCGGACGTTATCAGCAAGCTGCCAATCTATTCGAAAAGCTAGCGATCAGGGAGCCCGAAGTGGCGTCACTGTTGGCCAAAAGTTATATCGGGATGAGTGCGTCGGCGTTGTTGCTGTGCTGTGCGCAGTGCTGATCCCCTCAACAGACGAAGAAGTCAAAGCGGTTCAGATCATGTCGGCGGCGATAAAGCACACCCCACATTCGTATACGCTTTTACACGTCCAGAGCGATTTCCTGCGTACAAAAGGCAAAGCGGCGTGGGCGCTCAAGTTGGCTAGGGAGGCTGTCAATTGTGCACCGAGCGAATTTGTGACGTGGGAGAAGCTGACGGAGTTGTACATTGACGGCAAGGATTACGAGTCGGTGCGTCCGAGTTTCGGCGTTGAGTTTTCGTTGTGTTGTTGAACGCCCCTGACAGGCTTTGCTCACGCTCAACTCGTGCCCGATGTTTACGTATAATGGCAAGGACGTCCATCGGACGGTTCCGACTTCACGAGTGCACCTGCCGTTTCAAAGGCAGATCGGGGACATTTTACCGGAGAAGCAAAAGACGGAGGATGATGAGGTAGGTTTCTGTAGCGCATATCGATCTTTTCCATCGCTTACTCTATCTAGGCCGATCCTGCCCTGCTCCGTCTTCCCGCTCCTGGTCTTCGAGGCACCTGGGCGCGTGCATACTCCCTTCTCACCCGGCTTGTATCCGATATTGGTTGGGACGAGCTGTTGAAAACCCGGAGTGCCGTGTTCGTGATGGAGGAGGAGTACCGGATGCAAAAGTCGCAAGCAGATCTGCACGGCGCGACAGGGGAGAGTGGGTATAGCTCGCACAATGAAGAGGTGGTCATTCACGAGGACGGGACGGTCGTGAGGCGCGAGGGGCTGACTTTGAACACCACGCCTGTGAGCGCGGACGATGACGCGTCAACGAGGGGTATGCATAACAGCCCGGAGATGGCGGAGGGGTTGGGTGTGCCGGGGGGTATTCCGATCATTCGGGTGTCGACCGAGTCGGAGATCGAGCAGGAGTTGGCTGCTGCTGCGAATGTGGAGGTGCGGGTAAACGGGCAGAACGGGAAGGAGAACGGAGAACACGTGCTGGAGAATCCTCCTGCGATGCCGGTAGTGGCGGCGCAGGTTGCAACACCTGATCAGGAAGGAGGGGCCGACTCTGCAAAGGCGGGAACGGAGCTGGACGCATTTTCGTTTACGAACAAGCGGTTGTGTGAGCGGTGGTTGGATAACCTGTTCATGGTATTGTACGAGGTGCGTTTCTCTCTCTCTCTCTCCTTTATCAGCGGGATGTCCGAGCCATTCATAGGATCTGCGCGTTTGGACCATATTTCGGGCCGAGGTTGCGCATTTCAAGACACAGCATGTGGCATACCGCAAGACCGGCTTGGAGTGGGAGATCTTGGGAGATCTGGGGCTGCGTCTGCATCACAAGGAAGAGGCCAAGGAAGCATATCAGCGGTGTCTTGAGAGCACACGGTACGCACAAAAGCCGTGGGCGAAACTATTGGAGATGTACGCGGACGAAGGAGACATTACGCGAACGATTCAGACGGCGATCCGGGTTGCTGCGTATCAGTATGCGGATTATACCGAGATGGCGGTGGGTCGTGTGTTCTTGTGGACGATGGCACGGTGACCTGAACGTGGATTGATGTAGTACCCGACGTTAATCGCGCGGTCGTTTTTCAAGTTGGGTCAAATCCACGGGCATGCGAAGATTTCGTTCACGTTGCTCAGCATGGGTCTACCGGATTCGATTCTGAAGATCATGGATGGGTATTTGCAGTACGGGAAGACGTTCAAGGTGGAGGGGTATGATTTTTGAGAACTGGTTCGGATGATCCGATAAGCGGAAGCCGGGGCCGGCCGTAGTAGTAATAGTTGGATCGGGTGGCAACTCGTAACCTCCTTTTTGTTCGTTCCCCCTTTTGTTCCACCTTGAAAGAAGGCTCGGTGCATCGAAGGAAGGAAGTTCAAGCCAGAAGGATTACTCCGGCTAGGAACCAGGAACATTATTATTATTACTACTGCCAACACCAGCACACCACTACCACCAGCTACCACTTGCCATCATCGCTGGCAGTGAACAAGACGTGGACAATCTGGAGTTGCCTCCTAATCTGAACGTTGAGGCATTCGACGACATGTCGGGTTCGGATTCTCCCATTCGTCGGTTCTCGGCTACAGCGAGTCCGACTACGTCGACGATGACTACGAGCCAGTTAAAGCGGGAGGAGAGCCTGATCAATGCGTATGAAGCGGAGGAAGAGCGGATCATCAACGTGCTGTCGCGCAAGCTCGAGCAGGTGTGTGGCGGTTTTTTTTTCTTGGGCAGGGTCCTCCTTTTTTTTTCACTCTCGTTATGTTTCTTTTTTTTCTTTCGTCCCTCACCTCTCCGGCATTTTTATTTTATTCTACTTTTATTTTTTCTCACCTGGGCTCTCTACCGTAACATCTCGGTCACTTCTCTCCCTGCCAACCAACACCTTGGATGCATGCTGATCCGCGATCTCTGTAGCTCCGCGAGGAAAAGATTCATCTCGAGAACGCGCTCGAAGCCGAGAACGAGTCCCATGTGAACAGACTTAATCGGGAGCTGACCGCGCTTCGACGTGCGCAAGCGAATACGGGAGAGAAGACTGGAGGGAGCGGCGCGATCACGACTACGGGCGTGCATGATCCGACAGCACCGAGCGCTGAGGTCATGTTGGAAGCGATGCGGCGGGAGAACGAGCAGTTGAGGAATCGGCTGGTGGATACGGAGCGGGATTACGTGCGAATTGCACGGTTGAATGATATCTATCGAGAGGAGTTGTTGGAGTTGCGACGGCGGGTGAGTGAGGGACCGGGACTAGGGATTGGGGGGCTGACTGACGACTCTACGACAGCTCGGGTTGTCGGTGGATAATCTGGTCGGGCTGACCCCTATCGATCCGTATTCGCAGCCGACTCATCGGCGATCGTCGATTTCGGGGGTCTCGTCGCCGACTACGTCTATGGGGTATGTACCCGCGCGATCGACGGCGACGCATGCGGTTCCTATTCCATCGCACGGTGTTCCGATTCCACGACCGTCGTCATCGATCCGACGGCCGCTGCACCCCACGTCTGAGGCGACGACGCCGCTATCGCGCTCTCCATCTTCGACGGAGTCGCCATCGCCCTTTCTGTTCTCGCCTGTACAGTCTGCGCATGTGCCCGCCAGTGGGGGCAGTGGGACGAGCAACGGGACGCACATGACTACGCCTCCATCATCGTCTGTGCAGTCTGGGGTGGCTGCGCTGCCGTACGCGGCGGGGATGACGGGCCACCCGTTGACGTATCCGAGCGTTCCGCCACCGTCGCTGTCGTCATCTTACGGATCGCCCGTGGTGTCGTATTTTCCGCAGCGGGATACGTCGCCTGGGCCATTGAGCAGACGAGGGTCGGGTGTTCGGAGTGGGACTGGGGCGGGGTGGCGGGGCAGCGGGAGTCAGCGGGGGAGCGTGGAGCATGGGGGGAGGATTGCGGAGACGGGGACGTTGGCGAGGTCGCGGTCTCGGACGAACAGTCGGAGTGTGGCAAGTGGGTCGGGGACGGGGACGGCGATGGTGAAGGAGGAGGAGGTGGAAGGGGGTGAAGGGGCTTGAGGATACATTTTGTTTCCGCGTAAATGAGGAGAGGACACAGCCACCTCTGTAGGTCCTTATGTATGCCTATGAAAACAGCAATGTGCTGCTGCTTTAGCGAGTCACGGGACGAAGGGCGGGGCGGGGCCATAAAACGTCGGGATGTGAAAATCATTATCGACGCGAATTCCCCCCTTTTTTCTCTCCTTGCCACCATGTCGTATCAATACCCGTACAACCCTGGGTCTTCTTCAATGCCAGCAACACCACAGACGACATACCGCTGGGATGACGGTGATCCATTGCGACAGCATCAAGACCCGCAAGAGCAAGAACAGCAACGTCTTGAGCAGCAAATTCTACAGCATCCACTACAGCATCAGCCAGAGCAGCAACGTCAAGACGTGTATGTCACCCCTGCGCCGTCGACGAGCGGCGTGCAACAACAACAACAACTTCAAGGGCGTGTTCCTATTGTGCCGAGCCAAAGTTCCAGGCGTCCCGGGTCTGGACCCGCCGTTGAGGGTGATGAGCCGCCACAACGTCTGCAACACATGTCTGTGCCGGCCCTCTTACAGCCTGAGCACATGAGACCGCCCATGATTGATACGCGCTTTGCGTATCACGCTGGAGCGAGCGCGAGCCCGTCGTCGGCTCCACCCTCTGCGGGCCCGTCGAACGCGTTTTCTGGGGTGACTGGCCCCGTTCGGACGCGTATATCTCCTGTGCACCCAGATCCACGCGCCGCTGTGCATCCATATCACCGCCCTCAAAGTGCGACTGGAGTTCCAGTGATCGCGAGATCTAGAAGAGAGTCTGAAGACTTCCAGAGTGTGAGACAGTCGAGATCAAGACACGCCCCTTATTCTGCTTCTGCAAGCACTTCAATACCATTACCCGCCCCGCCAATGTCGGCACCATCTACTTCCACTTCCATGGGGCCTAGGGCTTTACCCGCCAATGTGAAGATGACCTCGACGTTCAAGTGCGTTTTGTTCGTTTGGTGGGTGTGGGATGCTCACGAACGTCTCCTGCTCACAGAGGATTGATTAATCCGGCTTATTCTGCCTCGGGTGTTGGCAGCAATTTTGTGATTCGTACAGACCTCTGGTTCGATAGCGAGACGAGTGTCTTGTCCGCATTGTGTGAACTTCCTGGTCGGTCCAAGAGCGATATGACCATCGTCCTTTCAACCAATCCCGTGAATCGGGTGAAGCAACTCGTCGTCACTGCAAAGGCTCCTCGAGGCATGGGGGATGGCGAATATGTTCTGAGAGAGCGAAGGTCGGACAGCGCGTCGCGCACGTTTGTCGTGCCGAGCGAAACGACGGTGCGTTTGATCCTCGTTCTCGATACTCGGATGCAGATTTCACGGACACCTTTCCTTCGCCTCTTCTTTCCTTTCCCTTTTCTTTTCTTTTGCGTTGACAGTCAGATGATGTCACTGTCGAGATGCGGGATGGCTTGCTCTCATTGAAAATCCAGTTCCCCCCTCCAAAAGAAGCGGAGGATGCTCAAGATATCGTGATATGTTGAGTGAATTGCCCGCATCGTCTGAACATGATCCACACCACGCAAGCTTGGCCCCGCAACTCTTGTCACTAGTCTCCGTCTCGCACTCCATCGGCACTTTTCTGGTTCTCCCTTGAATCATGATCACCGCTCATTCTCTCACTGACCGACTCTTCTGCTCTTCCTCTCATCCTCTTCGAGGCTCTGAGTTGAAGAAGATAGAAAAAAAAGAAGACACGAAATGACGTTTATAGTCTCCCTGCTACGCAAATATCCCACCAGGACCTGTCGAACTGCTCTCTGTATTTCTGATCCACCTCGCAGCTTTTCCGTTTTCCGTTTCCCATTTTGCTTTTTTGTCGTTTTCGTCAGGATGATGCGGACCTTGCATGTGTTAATTATTGTAGGGCCAAACACATGAATGCTTCATTAGAGTACGTTCATGTTCAAATACCTACATAATCATATTGTCGCGTGTATGTACATATCATTATATATATAAATCGATGGGTATAAGGTTTCTGGGCAACCTCTACAAAGGAATGGTGGAAGTACGAATTTTGGTAAGTTATCTGGATACGTCCACAACACGTCCACCGGTTGCGCGAAGTGTCCTACTACGTGCCGGACTACTTCAGAGTTGGAGCCGCAGTGGCAATGAACGAGCTCCAAGCCTGCACTGTCGCCGAAGGGACGAAATAGGTCCCCTCTGTCTTCCCGCTCCCAACATGGATTCCTTGCTCCCCAGGTAATATCTCGCCCTTGAGGGGTGAATCTTCCCCGCCAATGACACTCACCACGCCCGAGCTCGAGGTGACCACCGTTCCTGTCTCGTTGTCGCCCAAGATGAACTCTCGAAAAAGGGTGAGAGCCTTCCGGAGAATATTAGTGCGGTGGGAGAGACAAAGACACAGAGGCTCTTACAGAGACCGGATTAGTGTATGCGAGGACATGTCCAGCGCGGTCAACGAGGATGTACCTCCACCCACGTTCTTGGTGTACAATACCTCCAAATTCACCATGGTGGTTGTACCACGACGTGCTTGGTTTACGAGTAAAGCCCCGTTGGCCACCAAACGTAGTGTTCTAGGGTGCGGAGCAGTCAGAAGTAGTGAAATAGAGTAACATGGAAAATGTCATACTTGGATGGCAACTGTGTGCACGATCATGATGATCAGATTGTTGTCCATCTGGAAAGTAAAGGAAGGACTCACCTTGAGAACCCAAATGCGCAACAAGTGAATCATCGTTTCCAGAATATATGACGATCGTCATGTTGTGTTTCGTAGCATTGGTCGCAAGTTCTGTTAAGAATACCATCGGCCTGAACTCTCCAGATGAGTAAACACACAGAGAACATGTGAAGAACTCACTCGACGCCTGGAGGAGATAGCAGGTAAACAACAGTGTGCAGCTAAAACAAGGATGAAAACTTACTTGGATCGCCAACGTCACCAACTGAACAAGGATAAATATATTGTAAACCAACACAAAAATTGACTTGCCTGATAGGTCAGCATTTGCGAATGGGGATGTAAATGGTTGCCAACTATTGGATGTGGGTGCGTGGAGCGCTGCGACCGTCGAGGGATCTGATACACATCAATATCGCTAAATAAATCCATGGGTCGTAAGAATGAACCGTTTAGAAAAACACTAGCATCCATTGTCATTTCAGGATTCAGGGCATCGGGAATGTTGTAGAAATCAAATCCCCCGCTCGATGCTGAAGGAAATATCAGATGTGAGCGCGACTCGATCCTGAAGAAGCCTCACACCAAGGGCGTGAAAAATTCAAGGCATAATCGATCATCTCGGTCCAGATGTCACAATAATACCAGGTATCGATCGAGCCATTCGCTCGACCAGACAAGTCCCGTTTCCACGTATCGAGCGCACGAACTCTGTTATCACGCTTCAGAGGTGGTGAGCCGTCACTATTTTTCGACCGACGAGCATTCTTCATCCGAGGCAGTATGTCAGCCAACAGCCCTTGCATTGTGAGTTTCGATCTGTATTTCCTAAAGAGAGTGGAAGACGATCCAGACATCGGAGCATTGAGAGTTGGGAAGTTCTCTGGCTGGGGGTACTGCAACGTTAAATTGTACCCACAGAGTTGGCTCCTAAACGCAACGTTAGCACAACTGTGATATCGATCACTGCATGCAACCTACTGTTCTTCAAAGTACTCAAACACCGTCGGATCATCCCCAATAATTTGTGGGTATGTTTCCAATATGCTAACCACAGACAATTCGAAAGATGTCTCTGGAGACGTTAACATCCCGTTCCCGATGGCGATTCTCGCGAGGTTAACTGGAGGATTCTCCGTCTCGAAGTATGCTTTAGTGATGTATGGCTGAAGTAGTGTTATACGGACTCGCAGGGTGGAGATGGGAACACGTACTATATACACCCCAGCATAACTTTCACCCGTAATGAACAAAGGTCGCTTGGCAAGATTGGGGAACACTTTTACGAGATTTCCGAGGAATCCCAGCTACGATTAGTACTCGCATCAGTACGGCAATGGCGTCACAGGTTTTAGTATGAATACTTACGAAATCCCTCCCCACCTCGTCCTCGTCGGTAACTTATCAGAGAGTCAGCACCACTAACAACAAAGGACACAGCTGGCGTGCTCACCTAGGCCATCGGTATCGACTGTGCTGAACCCAGTTCCACTGATGGAGGTGCGTAAATCCCCCATTATAAGGACGACAGTCGACGTACACTGGTTGATCGAGGTACACCATGTCCGCAAATTTCGTCCATGCATACGTATTTTCAGCAGCGGAATAATCACTCAAGATGCGGATAGGACCGTGCTGAGCCAGACATATCAATTGAAGCGGGGGAATAGCAAGCATAAATGAACACACCTCGAACAAGAGTCCAAGCAAACTCGAAGCGCCAGGACTACACAGGATCATCAATCGCATAGCATATATGCGCTCCTGGACTCACCCTCCGTTCAGCCAGATCACCCAGGGTTCAGTATTATTTGCGGTAAACGATCCCTTTGAAGCTTCGAACGCCCAATAGAACAAGGTACAATTAGGGTGCCCCGGTCTCTGGACAGGGATGTTTCCAGCCCAGTGTCGAGGAAGTGTCCATGTCACATTTGGCAGCTTTTCTGTGACCTGAAAGTCTGCGATAAAAATAACATCATAGTGTGAAGTGGCCGCATGATGGAGGACACACATTCCTGCCATTTTGGACTGTAATCACCAGTTGGCATTCCAGGATATACATGCGGCCAGCTATTATTTGGCCGTTGGGCTTTAACGGACACGAGCAACGAGAGGATGATCGGCAAGAGAACGATGGATAGTGAGCGGAGCATGGCAAGAGGACGAAGCATGAACGAAGAAACGACTCAGTTCCATTTATGTATGCATACGATGAACAGATACAGCGGTTGCATAGATACAACTCGAGATCGGCAGATGTTTCGCTACGTTGGACCTGTTATGTCATGACACGAGCGGTGGCAACTGCCAATGGGGTGATTTGTGTGTGTGGATAGGTACCCGAATTATATGGTCCGATCAGAGCCCTTTTGATTGCAAACGCACATACCCTCTCCCCTCGAGGCCGCGGTGAGCACCTTGTGAGGGTCCAACAGCGGTTCGCAATTCGTCAACTTCACGTCGAATTTGGGATTGGGCAGGTGAAAGATAATAATACACACGACGACGCCACTGCCACGACGCAACGCCACCGTGACGTCGACGACAACACGACGCGACGGCAACGATTGGCGACAGGGACAAGATGACGATTTGCGCTTGTGCTCGTTGTGTTGCAAAGGACGACCTATCTGCAGAACGGTAGTTTGGAACAAGAATGAGTAAAACCTAAATCTCCTCGCAAGATTGGGATGTTTCATTGAGGTCTGAGCTGAGGTCCATCACGACATTGCATTCAGAGAGCCTCAAGTAGTCACGCTTTTCCACTCATTTTTGCCGTCATGCCCTCCAATGCATTCCGCACACCAGTCGTCCACACTCCCAACTCCTTTTCCAACGCCACGATGCTCTCCCTCACCTCCCGGCCCACTTCGCCACCTTCATTCTCCCGACCGAATCCGACCAGCAACTCGTTCCTCGCCCTCAAAAGCGTCTCAGATGCAACTTTGAGCCTCGTCGGTCCACTGGGAGGAAAAGTCGTTGTCTGAGGTGGCGTTGATGGGGATGGTTCGTCTACGGCAAGCAGTTTGCCCAATTCGGCGAGTGCGACCCCGCGCACTGGATGTCCTTGCTCCAGCACGGCACACAACCCAGAAACGTGCTTGGCCGCTGTGCGTATACTCTCGTTCAAGGTCTCTTGAGAGATTTCATCGGAGAAAGAAGTGAGCAACGACTGATGGAGCTTCAACAACGCGAGAAGGGGATGACATGAAGGGGGCAAGCCCGTCGAGGTCAAGATCGGTATCATATTTGTGGTCAACTGTTTCGCCTTTGCATAGTCTAAAGGATGGAGTGTCTCGTAAATGAAGCAGAAATGTGCGAGTGAATGGCCGTACCGCTCGATTGGAGACTTGTTGCTTTATCTAGTGCTTCCTGTCCAATGCGGACTGCATCGATGACAGCATCAGGATCGGTGATCACACCTTTACATGATGAACATCGAGAAACTAGGTTATCTGTCTCTCTCTGTCAGAAGATGTAGCTTATATTAACCATTTATGTACCATCGTTTGGGACAGGACAGGTTCCACCGCAGGATTTGGGGCACAAGAGGGATTCCCGGGGGTCGAAGACGACGGTCGTTTGCACGCACAGCGGGCATCGACAGGTGAAATTATACGTTTCTTCGAGTGCCTTTTGTCTATGCGCCGTAGGAAGCGTCGTATCGATGTAAGCAATTAAAACCTAGGACAAGGGGTCACATATGACTATTGAAAGCTTTTGCTATCGGGTGCAACATACCTCCTCCCCGATCTCGATATCTCGCAGAGCAATGATATTCATATTTGGTTCTTTTCCTCTTATTTTGCTGCCGCGAGGGAACACGACAACCGCATTTGGAAGGCATGAGTGATTCGTGAATGCGACGAGCGGAGACATCGTGACCCCAATAGGTGTGAGGGACGGCGAAGTGAGGGCGAATGTATTGGTGACAAACTATGATACAGATCAAATGAGCAGGGAAAAATGGGCGAGCTTGTTCGACACACTCTCGAGATCAAGTTGACAAGATCACCCGCAGACATGATGCCATATTCTTCAAGGTCAGCGGGCGCTGTCAGACCAAGGTATCGGACCACTGAATGAGCCAGATGGGTGTGAGCTTCGACGGAGGTGGGTTGGTGCGGTAACACTTTGTCTGAGTCATCATTTTCCCGTTCAGCAACGAACAAAGACATAGTAGCAATGATGACTGGGTAGAATACTTACGATATTGCAGTTCCTGGATTTCTTTTGACTACAGAGATACGTGAGCGATACCCTTTGCATCGATACGAAGCAAGCTAACCAACCCATCCGCTATTCAGACCTTTTGCCTTCATTCGCCATAGAATGCGACCCAGACACCGGACTGCATCGCTCGGGATAGCCGACTCAGTGGATGGTGCCATCCCAGCCCATCTTTTGAGTGCACCACACTCATTTTTGTGCATGCTCCAATCAGCTTTTTGACAGATCTGTTGAAGTTCGAGTAATTAAATTGCATTGCTGTAGGTCCTCGAGAACTCACGCTGTTGCAATACCTTAGAGCCCTACAACCAGAGCATCGCATAAGGGAGGAGGCCGAAGGAGCGCGAGTGCATGATGAACAATGTGATTCGAGGTACGGATTAGAGAGGGTGAATACATGAGGCTCTACAGCCAGAATGATCGAGCCTTCAAGAATAGGAAAATCAGCAGTGGTTCAACAAAAGGAGTGTATGAGTACCTACCAAGCTTGAAAGGCTGACAGGTCCAGAGACCTCGTCCAGAGCGGTCCGTCTGCCTGATATCGAGAGAAGGAGGGAGTTGTGGATAGAGACCCTCTGAGCCCGCTACTACATCATTCCGAACGGCAGAAGTTGGAGCTTGGGGTGAAGAATACGTTGAAATTGAGGCTATAGGACCCCTCAACGCAGACACATACGATTTCGAGCTTTTAGATTCCTTCTTGAACTTTAAATCAGCAAATGACATGTTAGTTGATGATCAGGCGCATTGTTTTCTTCTATTTATTGTTAGTAGTCTGGTGACCCTATAGACACCGTCACCAGACTAATGATGGACTCTAACAGCTTGGATCCATGGGCAATCGAAGCTTCGAAGTTGGTCCAAACACGGACTTCCGACCCGCGTCACGGTATAACTGGGCTTCCTTTTGGTCCCGTGGAAATGAGCACGGGGAAATTATACATATGACGAAGTTCAAGCAGAACCAGATATAACACCCCAACTCTACAGGCTGCAAAACACCCTTCATAATTCTTCTAGATTCGAATGTCGCGCATAAACACAGATGAGAAGACACCCACAGTTCGTGAAACATTGGAATCTGAGCTTTGCGAAGCAGACGTGGAGAGGCATGCCTTGTCTTTACGAGGCAGAGCCTTGACGGCCTCGTTAGCGTTCGTCGCAGGGACCGGGTTTACGCTTTTTGGGTATGGCTTCTGTTTGAACACAGTACATACAACTTCGAGCTTGCCCCGTCACCATGTTTTAGATACGATCAAGGCGTCATGTCAGCGCTGTTAACAGCCGGTCAGGTCGGTCAGCCTTTATCCTCCTCCCTCTTCTACATTATGCTCATTGCTTGCAGTTCGAAAAAGTATTCCCTCAGGTGGTCGTAGACACGAGCCACCCCAATCACGCAACACTCCAGAGCTTTGTAGTCGCCATTTACGTATGTCAACGCCTCTCTTATCGCACACGCAGTGCTCACGACTACGGCGTCCACTCTAGGAAATTGGGTGTCTGATCGGTGCCTTGTCGAACTTATGGCTTGGCGATCGATTAGGCCGTCGAAAGACGATCGTCGTTGGAGGTTGCATTATGATCGTCGGCGCCGTTTTACAGGCGACGTCGTACAGCTACGCCCAGCTCGTCGTCGCACGTGTCGTCACTGGTCTCGGAAACGGACTCAATGTACGTCATCCCAAGCTCTAGTTGAACCCTCATGTATTCGTGCATGTTTAATCCATGTTAGACGTCGACGGTGCCCTCCTATCATGCGGAATGTTCACCCGCAGCCAAGAGAGGTAGTTTGATCATGATCGAAGGCAGTCTGATCACTTTCGGGATCATGATATCGTGCGTGGCATCTCTCAGCGCTTCTGGATGATCTCTGACGGAGTTCCACGTGCAGTTATGTGAGCCAGCGTCGTTCCTGACCCGTTTCCCTAGTGACTGAACTATCTATTCATGCAGTGGGTTGATTTCGCACTGTATGTTCAACGTCTTAGATGTGGACCACATGCAATTCACGGTTTGTAGGTACTGGGTGTCCGGATCCTCCGCTCAGTGGCGGGTGCCCATTGCGCTTCAGATCCTCCTTGCCCTAATCATGATCTTTGGGATCGGTTTCGTACGTATGCGGGCCCTGTCGATGCTCATTTGTAGTGACCAGCTCCTAGCTCCCAGAATCGCCGAGATGGTCAGGTTCTTCAACACCCTTCTTAACAAATGCTCAAACAATATGACAAGGCTTGTGAAACATGGCCGCCACGCCGAGGCCGCAGCTGTAATTTCAGCTTTGGAAAACAAGCCGTTCAATGACCCTGAAGTCCAAAGGACGTACCATGCAATTCGGGAAGCCATGGAAATCGAAGAAGGGTCTCGCAACCTTGGTGGCAACAAGGAGGCCAGAACCCCGCGTTCACAGCTGCGAGAACTCTTCACTGGCGGACGTTCTCAAAACTTCAGACGGGTCTCCCTAGGAGTCATCAACCAATGCTTCCAGCAAATCACCGGGATCAATTTGATCACATAGTGCGTGCAGAGGCTTATTTCGTTCCTTGTTCTCAACTCACCAATCCCTCTTCTGCATAGCTATGCCGTCAGTTCTTTATTTCGTCAGTTCCAATTCATGGTCTGATCAGCGTCCCCTAGACACTGCTGTTCCAGCGCCTCGGTCTTTCGGACGTCACGTCCCGCATCATTGCCGCTGCGAACGGCACAGAATACTTCCTCGCTTCTCTCATTGCTATCTTCCTGATCGATCGTGTCGGTAGACGAAAGCTGATGCTCTTCGGCGCCGTCGGACAGTGCCTGACAATGGTGCTTCTTGCGGTGCTCGGCAACGTCAAAGGCAGCGCGGCGCAGGTTGTGAGCTGTGTGTTGCTGTTTGTCTTCAATTCCTTCTTTGCTGTCGGGTGGTTGGGCATGACATGGTTATACGTACGTCTGGTTTTATTTTCTCGGGCGTATTTGAGTTCAAGATGCAGCGAATGCGCATGGTAGCCGGCTGAGATCGTGGGACTGAGGATACGTGCGCCCGCTAATGCGCTTAGCACGGGTGTGTTTGTGGTTCCAAGGAATGTTGTGTGCGAGTGTTGATGGGCGAGTTTAGCGTCGAATTGGATCTTTAATTTCATGGTTGTGATGGTCACAGGGCCATCTTTCAATAATATCTCATGGGGAACGTATATCGGTACGTCTGCTGCATCACTTCATCGGTGCGGTACCTAATAGTTCACTTCGTCCCAGTGTTCGCTGCCCTAAATGCTTTCATCATACCCGTCGTGTACTTTTTCTTTCCAGAGACTGCTGGTCGTTCTCTTGAGGGTGCGTCTACACCGTATCGACGGTCTTTCCGCCTTCTCACCATGTTTCCTTTTGCAATGTTAGACATGGATGTCGTGTTCGCATTGGCTTGTAACGAGGGTGTCTCCCCTGTCGCCGTCTCGCTTCGGAAAGACGTACCTCCCGCTGGGTCGCCTGAGGCTGACAGGATACTAATGGGCATGTAGTCCAGCGCACAACACGTGCAGGAGTAGTACATCTGCTCGCATCATGTGGTGCCAATATGAGAATGTGATTTCCGCGCAGATCCGTTTCGTTGCCAGTTCAGTTTGGTTGTCACTAAAAATGAGATCAAGAACGAGACCCCGTTCCAGGAAAAGACACCTCGGCACTTCAGGCATGATCTACGAGAACGTACGTCGGTGCGGCTTCAACATCAACTCTAGCGGCGGGTCTAATATAAGTAAGGCGTCTTGCGCAAGTACCCCTTGCCATCATGAATAGAACGAAAAGGCTCATGGTGTCGTCTGTCGCTGCCCATGTAACACCTCTACGAATTCGGCAAACGACCCACAGACCTGATCAGGTGGTGACTCATTCGACCTTCCTTCGTCTCCCGATCGATATTTTCCGGTTTTCACTGGCCGTTCAAACGATCAGTATGCAGGTGTTAGAGATCATGCAATAACAGATAAGAACCCACCTAGGACACGCCAGAGACCGAGTTCCACAGCGCCTTCACCAAGATCCGCATGCACATCGTCGCCTACGACTGCGATCCCTTCCCAACGGTGCTCGGGTGCAGGCGAGCCGGGACCATGGAA
Source organism: Rossbeevera pachydermis (assembly GCA_038090155.1). Lineage (NCBI taxonomy): Eukaryota > Fungi > Basidiomycota > Agaricomycetes > Boletales > Boletaceae > Leccinum > Leccinum pachyderme. The sequence goes on from JBBPME010000180.1 coordinate 21,107, forward strand.
ATCGCGCTCGAGATCCCCCAGCACTGTCTCAAAGAACGCACGCGTGGGCTTCCCCACTACCTTTGCGGACGTTCGTGCGGCGTCCTCGAGCGCGAGCACGAACGGGCCTGTGCCAAGGGATAGGGCATGGTCGGAGGCTTCGACGTAGCGTGCTTTGTGTAGAGCAATGAGTGGGGGGCGGTGGAAGGGTGGGTTCGGGATGGATGGTGTTGCGGAGTCCAGATAGTGAGCAGAGGTCGGGTCCGGGGCATCTCGGGGTCGATCCTCGCCGACGAGGATTCGGAAGGCAATGTTGAGATGGGCGTAGTCGAGTAGGGAGGGTGTGAGCCCTATGACGACTGCATCGTATGGCAATGATGATGATGATGCCGATTCGGTTACAGCAGAAGCGCCGACGACGTCGGCCTCAGCTCCTGTAAATTCTTCCATAGCGGAAGGTGAGAGCAGCATGTATGGCCTATATCATTTGCCCGCCACAGAACATCAGCAGGAATGGACATATTGCAGAGCCGAAGAGCTACGCGAGACTTGCATACCTATTCACCTTCAACTGTTTCAGCACTAACTTGAGCGCGCCAATGCTCGTCCAAACCTCCGCCCTATGCACGTCCAGTCCTGCTGCCAGCATCCTCTTATGCACAGCATCGGTGGACTCCTTGCTAGTGTTGCTGCAGAGACGGAAAGGGATGTGTGCGGCACGAAGTTTCGCGAGTGCCTGGGCGGCGCCAGGGATGGCCGAAGATCCTATCAAGAGCGTGCCAGAAATATCGATGAGCAACCCCCGCATGTTAGGAAGCTCTAGATAAACCATCGTCGATTGTGGATCTGGGACAATAAAAGTCATTTACGCGTTATCAGATTCCACAGGAAGATGCTGTGGACGGTCACCGTGACAGATCTATAAAAACCGGGCCGATCATGAAATAGTTTGACCAATACCATTTCATTTCCCTTCTGTTTCAAGGACACATTGACGACGAGAATATGGACAATAGGGTGGTGCAGGCAGTCCGAGGTGCTTTGCCCGATGAAGGATCCAGTCAAACTGCTTGGCAAGAAGTTCAACTGTTTATACTTCTCAATGCTATCATCAATAACTCAAATGATACTTTGGACAAAAAGTACATGGAATTCAACGCCGCAAAGAGCCTGTTCCATACTCACGAAACATTGCGAAATGATCTCATCGAAGCTTGGAACTCGGAACACAAGTCATTCGCCAAGATCCGAGGGCTTCGTGCGTCTCTCTTCTTCATTCGTGGCGATTTACATCCACGCTTATCATGATCCACCGCACAGAAATCCTTCGTGCCAAATCCACTGTCTCTTCCGACCCCAACCTTTCTTCCGGCCTCAGTGAAAGTGAAAAACAGGGACTACTGTCTGCGTCGGCGCGACCATATCAAGGAATTGCGGTCGATGCTTTCTATGAATATCTCGAGCGGAGTCATCGGTATTATTATCTGGATGAATCGGAGGAGCGTCAATATTTTGTTCAATCGTCCAAAGTTCAGGTACGGGAAAGACGCGCGTTATATTAGAGGTGCTCTATCTTATCTATCATCTAACCTTCTAATCTAATATTCACCTGACACCCATAGCTTGGTCGCAAAAAGGGCGTCTTGCTGTTATACATTAACCTCCGGCCTCAATCGGACAAGTCTGGATTTCCGCTTCGCGACAACACCCCCGCGTCAATCCTCACCGGAGATTGCGAAAAAGAGGCGGAATATACTCTCCAGTGCTGTGCCTTGTTTTCTGCGATTTTCAAGCTCATGCGAGACGACCTATTGGCTCGACTGGAACTCGATGGAAGTGCAGCGGTCAAGAACTGGAACGAGGACATGTGCCAACTAGATTCAGCATACCGTGCCGATTTCTTCCAACGGTTAGGCAGTACATATGAGCAAGTGAGCTTGGTGAACTATCCGCTCGTACTGTGATAGGCTACTTAAATTCAGCCGGTAGATCAAAACGGATTTCAAACTCAAAAGGACCGCCTATAGTGCAGCGGATGCCATGGAAACTTTATCACTCAAAGGTCAGGGATTGAACAGTGACCAGTTTTCTGTGCTTCTCATGTTCCGATTGCGTTCCCAGACACCGACAGGACGTCTGGACATTCGAACCCCAAAAGCGGTGGCCCCGAGGCGGAATTAAGCATATACTATTACAAGAGATTGGCCAAAGTTTTAGGCTCTGCCTTTCCTGATTCCGACACCCATCAGCCCAAGTTTGTCATCGCGCTTGACGAGGCTCATCCACTCCATGAGCCGGGAAACTTCCGTCGTTCGACAGCACTTTTGCGGGTTATCAAAGCATATTCTGCGCCACGCGAACCACACGCAGTGTGGGTAGTTTTCGCGTCGACAACGTCAAAGGTTGCCAATTTTGCGTCCCTACAAGCTCTATGTAGGTGGCACCCATTCTGCTTCTACTCCATTTCTTCTAACGACCCCGGCAGTTAACTCTGCCAGAGTGTCAATCAATAGCGAATTGATCTTCCCGCCGTTTTGTCAACTAGGGTGGGATCAATACGCTCCGGCCCTCGGCAGCGTTCCGCCGGATCAAGTCGCGCAGCTAAACAATGTCATGCGATACGGCCGCCCTCTGTGAGCTTTCACGTATACATTTATTTCAGACAGGTGCCAACTGCTTGCTGAGATGGGCATCGCTATGGGACTTGAGACTGCCCACTGCGCTTTTGCCTTTCGTCTTAAACAAGCTGATTGGGGGGGGGGCCTACCGAGGATCGAATGATAAACATGCACTTGTGGTCCTGGCGCAGCGGTTCGGTCTCGACGTCTGTTTCGGTCACCGGGAAGCTATTCGTTTCGTCGAAGCTAGTGTGGCTAGCCACATGCGAATCTGTATTACAACCACCGAAGATCGCCTCTGGAGTTACACCACCTACCCATCCGAACCTATCTTGTCATGTGTCGCTGCCTATTCGATGCATAGAACCAAAGACTCGCTTTTAGCTACGCTGCATACTTTGCAAAGCAAGGTGGACAACGGAATGGTCGATGTCGGGCAATGCGGCGAGCTGTAATTAGCCGATTGATCTGGCTACTTGCCAAAGATTTCTTCGTGATTCACAAGAACGCCAACGTACAAGGTCTTATAGGCACTGAGGACGATGCTGAACTGGTTCACTGCAGTATGATACCTGTGATTGAGTTTTTCGAGTTTCTGTTCGGCGAAGACTTCTGGGGCAAAATCAAGCATGGCGCTGGTGGCGACGCCAAGGATGCATTCAAGGATGCCTACGTCAATTTCTCTCATTGGGTTTCGATGAAATCCTTTATCCGACAAGAGGATAAGAAGCCAGTGGATCAGTTGAAGTAAGTTGTTTGGTTTCACATTGTCGTTCCATTCCTGATGGCGACGTATGCATTAGCCTGAACGAATGGACGATGCGACATTGGCAGAGAACATGCGCTGTCCAGTGTTGTCATGGTCAACTGTCTATCGATAAAGTCATTCCCATCTATTTCAAGTCGACTTCCCCTGGGCCAAAAGGCGTAGATTGTGTATCTCAAATCTTCATATCCGACAAGGCTCGCATCTCCAAGCAGCACGACGCGTTGATCAAGATCCAGAGGAATGACCCGGCCATCGGTGGAAGAACAAACTTCGAATCCTCTCCCTTACATTGCGATCGTGGCTGACCTCCGTCTGAAGGAAAAAGGACTGGAAGAGGTGACATTCCCTACCCGGGTATCTACACAAGCGACAAACGACACACGATGCCTTCGTATCCGGGCACGGGGACTTTGCACAGAGAGTTACCCGTTCTTTAAACAGTACCCGGAGGTGCTCAATGTGTTGAAGAGCCTGCTCGAACGGGAGATGACACCACCGAAATCGGACCGACCGCTTGGGGAGTACCTGCAGGATCAAGTGGAATACGGGAAGTCTAATGAAGTACGACACATGGAATGGGAACGAGGAAGCATTCCGTTTGAGTCGTTGCAAAAATAACAGTACTCTCTTGTAGAAGCGAATCAGTCGAATTGGTGGGGCCTTTTTTTCTCGCAATCAGATACTCTTCATGATATAGAGGTGTACGATACGCTTTGAGTTGATGTCCTTAGAAATTACTCCATACCAGTGGTATTTAGATGGATCTCTCCGAAGCGTTGGTCGTCCCAAGACGGAGCGTGAACGTAGTGGAGGGAAGTACTTAATAGATGGGGTTTAGCTATGACGAGAAACCGTGGAGAAAGCGAGCGCCTGTACAACCACTACATAAACACTATAGTCGTCTGAAAGTTGATCTTTCTGATGAATGGTAAATTGACCGATAAAGCCCCTGCATTGGTATAACTTGATGTGGTCCAGTATCAGTCTAATGAGCGGCCTGTGGTGGAAAAAAATAGGGATGCTAAGTCCATATTGGAGGAGCCCGACCTTGGAAATAAAACATGTCGTCGCTTGGAAGATTGTGAACCTTGATATGGTTACTGTCTTGTATTATCAGTCCGCATAGAATAGAATCATCACCAGGATGGATAGCATCCCTGCACTTCTTTTCGTTAGCTTCCAGAAATTGATATGAACTGATGATCACCGAAAATAGTGACGTGATAACAGGAGGTCACAAGGGCACATACTAAGAACAAAGATATAGTAGCATTTCCAATTTGTACCCCGTCTTGAACCCATCAGGGTGAGGCTATGTGAATTACCCTTCGAGTGATGGAACGCCTGAGCTTGTGACTGACAAAGTCTTAGACATGTACGTAAATACATCGTGTCTGTATGCTTGAAGCTGGGAATTACGTCAAGGTGAGAGTTGTCATGGGTCAATACAGCCGTTTTCCCCTTTCATATTGAATGAGATTCTTGACTCACTGGTGTCAGGACCAGGTACCTCGGAAGGAGTTCAGGTGCAGTGAGACAGCAACAAATTTGTGCCGTTGAGTGTTAGTATGGGTCCGGACGCAAGTCCGGCGTCAATAGAGTTTCGGATCCGAAATTTCGCTTCCGTACTTGGAAGTTCAAGTTGGAATTGCTCCAGGCCTCATATGAACGCCCGGGGCCCTAGTATGTATCCACTCGACTGTCTAACAATATTCATATACGCCCAAAATTTCCCATTCCCCTGATTTCCCAAAGAGCGAAATTCCCGCGACCCGGAAGCCTCCAAGTTGGTATGCTCATATGCACCACATGAAAATTCATTTATGGCCTGGGTGAGAAAACTAACCGCTGACCCGGAGCCTCGTTTTCAACCCTTCCGTGTGCAGAATGCTGACGTTCATCGATTGTACACGTAAAATTCAAGTACTGTTTTGGCTTCCCAAATGGTTTCAGATGACCAGGTTAACAATTCTCCATCGGGTATTATGGAGCCGGTACCAAGACGCTGGATATTCCGATCTGAGGCCTAGCAGTCACAAGATGACAATCAAAATCCGTTGATTGGTAACTCTACAGGCCCTCACTCAGAATATCGGCATGCAGACCCTTGCTGCATCTCTTTATAGTGCCAGTGCTGGCCATGATTTTTATCCATGTCCACCTTCGGGAATATGATCTTTCCTCGCACACACACACACCGCTCAGATGATGTTTCAACAACACCCAATATCAATTCCACAGAGGAGTCATCGTCGTCTTCTCACTTCGTTGCAAAACCAGTTATAGCGGACGGCGGCATGGCAGCCTGGTGTACAGTTCTGGGAGCGTAAGACCATTTTTCGTTCAAGTTGCCGCAGACGAACATACTCATACTTACAATCTCGCAGTTTTCTTGTGCAATTCTGTGGCTATGGGTAAGTGGAAGGTACTCGAAACATCCATTGCTCCTAGGTCTCACACAAATGGCAGCTATGCTAATTCCTTTGGTGTATACCAAGGCAAGATTTCATTTGTGTAATACCTTTATTTTTTATTTTGACAACGAAACAAGCCTTTTACGCTCAACAGTATCTCGAGAACGAGAGCGCGTCTGCTGTTTCGTGAGTTGAATGTTTCTCAAATGCCAGACCTCTTACCGATGCTACTCAGATGGATTGGCAGTTTGGCCGCGTTCCTTGGAACTGCAATAGGTCTCGTTTGTGGACCACTGTTTGACAATGGGTATTTGTGAGATTATCCTCGTCCCTCTCTTGGCTCACAAATCCTCATCATCATCAATAGCTACCATATATTTATCACAGGTGCAGCATTGCAGTCTGTATCACTCTTCATGCTCTCCCTCGTACAATCTGGGAGTTACTACCAGGTAGTTGCTCAAGAATGAATTTTATTGGAAACAAACTTACAGGTGACTAGATTTTCCTTGCACAAGGCATCGGATTCGGGATCGGTCAAGGACTAATGTACGTGCCGAGTTTCGCCATCCTATCACATCATTTCGAGCATCGGCGACCGGCCGCGATGTCGATCGTTGCATCGGGCGCATCACTTGGTGGTATCGTGCACACCATCATGCTGAACAAGCTGTTGAATGGCCCCATGGGATTCAAGACAGGGGCGCGAATCAGTGCTACTTTTATCACTGTGTTGTTGTTTCTATCGTGTGTCCTTGTTCGCCCTCGATATGATGCTATACATCAAGAGAAAACGCACGTAAATTTCTGGAAAACGATGAAGAGGTGTTTCACAGAGACACCATCTCTTTTGACGATACTGGCGTACGTATCTATTCTGCTCAGAAGCTGTCAACTAACGCTGACAGTCTCTAGGTTCACACTCTTCCAAGCTGCATACATATATCCCCTTTTTTATTTCCAGATCGACACTCTCCAACATGGACTTGGCACACGGTTTTCTTTTTACTCAGTCAGCTACGCGGAGTTGTGGAATAATTCATTGAACTAACATGAGTTTATAGTCGGTCTACATGAACGTGGGGAGTTCAGTAGGACGTATTGCAGCCGCCTTTCTGCTACCGTTCCTCGGGATAGTAAACCAAACCATCATGACCACCATCATATGTGGCGTGCTGATTCTCGGAATGATCTGGTTGGGAACAGTCCCGAGTGTGATTGTACTTGGGATTTTGTACGGCTTGTTCTCTGGGATGAGTAGGTGTCACATCCACTGGAGCAGGTTATATGGGCACTTACTCCACTAGACATTGCCATGATGACACCTATGCTGGGGCTTACATCCGACCCTGCGGAACTTGGGTTCGTGCCCTCGCAATTTTAATCATGGATTTTTGTTTATTTGATCGCCTGTGGTATATGGTCTAACAGGGTGAGATTGGGCGTTGGCTTTGCGATTGCGGGTATGTCGTTACTTTACCCTTTAGAACGATCACTTTGTTTACTCTGTACGATAAGGCATCGGTAACTTAGTTGGTAAAACTCCATATTTTAGGTCTCGTTTCGCATTCGGCCTGACGAGGTTATCATATGGCAGGTCCCCCGATATGTGGTGCGCTCCTCACCAGTCGCTATATCTGGTGGGCGCCGGCCCTCTTTTGCGCAGTGCGGACACCTTATCTTCTGTAGAGTGTAACCCTAGCTGATTTTTTCCTTCGTTATCAAGGTGCTTTCGATGGTAGCTGGTTTGATGTTCGTCGGCGTGCGTATCTTGTTGTCCCGGGGTGCCGTGACACGGAAAAAACCAGACGGCGAAGGCAATGGAGAACTAATTCTTGAGGGAAAGGGAATAGAAACCAACGTGTGAGTAGATGAGCTTGCCTGCACCCTTGATTCTCCTTTACGAAAGCGCATGGTATCAGCAGCGAGGTGAAGACGGACGTATGCTTTCAGAACATCACGATCCGCAGTTAGACGCTGTCGTTGTAGTGAATGACGGTTTGGGATAGAATCTCGTGATAAATGTTACATATTATGTAGATCGAGTGGCGCCTTGGGGTAAGGTGAGCCAGTGAAGTATAAGAGGCTGTCGCGAATAAGACCTGTTTTTTAAAGATACGAAATAAGTGACTGTTGTAAGTATTAGTAATAAATCTGTCAAAGAAAAAAAAGCATATCATGGGCCAGAACTCCGGGGAGAGGACGAGCTCCGTCGGATGTGCTCTACGTACCTGAACGCACTATCGCAAGGACACAAGGATCTTGTATATCAGCACTTGGCAAAACCACGTACTGAACAAGCTCTACAGGGTCCCAGGATGTGGACCAATCAAAGTGGGCCCGGTCAAGCTTGGGTGATTTGGCCAAAGGAAGGTATTCTAAAAGAAATTTTAGACGCACCAACTCACGTCACGCCCACGATATCCTCAAGTACGAGGAATATGAGCTCATTCATGGCATCTTTACTGCGATCAAAATCGCCAATTTGGCTGTTCGTCATTAATAATTAGTCGTGTGTTTCATTGCATGGTGGCCGAACTCCCTATTGGCCCCCCCACCCCAAATAATATTCTGCCTCCGATCCTCATACATACCATCCTCGTACATGTCGATTACAAGAGCGGGTCGACAATCCCTTCCTCGAGCAGGTCAATCTTTCCACCCGTTTGTGCTGTCATGTTCGCCCATTTGATCAGCAACCTGGTCCAGGCGGCAAGACCCAGAGACATCGCTGAGTGTCTTGTATGATTGGAGCAGCGCAAAACTGCCAGCGACCGCCTTGTGACTAGTGACTCGTGACAACTTATGCGCTTCTACTGCACAAATGCCGGAATATTAATACGACTCTGATCAAGTCGACATGACCAAGCAACTCAAACCCACGGCTTTTCTACCCCGGAGGTGGTATCGGATCCACTTAGCCCTACCACGACCACGTATCGAACTACGATGTCTCTCCTGTATGAGTACAGGCATGGTTGCGGTTCATCTTGAATGCCACGATTAATGGTTTCTGTGCACACCGGAAGCTACGGACCGTGGTCATGCAAGATGCACGTCCTCTGGGAGCGTAGCACAGCAACATTTTTTTTTTGGGGGGATCCATTTCCGTTCTTGTGGGTACGCCGATCTAGACAAGGTGAAGGCAGGGGCACGTACTCTGACATAGGGAGCCTCAAGAATCAGCCGCAAGTAATGTGTGTGACCGGGAGCGGGCATTCTTACAGTGCGTTCGGCGGAGAGGGGTCGATACGAGCACTCACCTGGTTGCTGTTTGTCAAGTTTAACGTACTGTACTTTCCTTACGAGGGACTCTGCAGTGTTCAGATCGTCTGCCTCAGTCGATATTTATTTGCAAGTCTGTAGCTCCGCTTCCTTGATCATGATCCGGGCAGGTACATATACTGAACAATTGAATGTAGAGCTACCTTAGCTATAGTGTGGCAGCCTCTATACGTACGGCGCAACTAACTAACCAATATTTTAAGTCCTATCAAACCATGCCTCGTCGTCTCGTCTGCTTTCCGCTGTCTTTGCATGACTTCAAGAGTTGCACCAATTTAAGACACCGATTCCAAGGACTATCGTAGACATCATTCATAGTTCCTGACCTTCTCTACATATTCAAACACTGATAGGAAGGGACTCTCCGTGCACGGAGGATACGACCAACCAAAGGGATGATCTATACATTACATAAGGTATTTAGGCTGTCGTACACGTCGTCATGGATTCTTCGTCACCAGTTCTTCAGTAATGAAACCGAGCATCTCAATATCATGAGCTACCCTGATACGTAACCCATCTCTTGCATCCTCTGGTCTCCGTACGCCAACATAATTAACGTTTGGTGGGTATCGCACCTCGTCTTCTATCCCCGCCCAATCGAAGTCAATGATCATCAGCTTCGTCCTGTTTTTGTCAACAAAGATGTTCGTGTCGCGTATGTCTCCGTGCACCAGCTTCCGAGCGTGCAGTGTCTTGAGCTGCACCTCGAAGTCGTCCAACAATGATCCAGGGAGCCGCTGGGTCTTAGGCAAGTCGGCCAGTAAATCGTAGCCAGCCAGATGGTCCATGACTACCATGTACCAACCGCCAGGGAGAGCTTCGAATCCTCGTAATTTGGGTGCGAAACCTAGGTTTGCGCAGTGCAGGTGAGCTTCCTTCGAGTAACGTTGAGTGAATTTGATGCAGATCTGAACTCCATGGTCCCCTTCCAATGTACCGAAGAATACGAGCCTCCTCTTCTTATTGTTACCCTCGTCGAGCTGTACCATATAACGGATGACTTGCGTGCTCTCATCTTCGAGAGATTTAAACACAGTGTGATACGGGAAGAGCACATCGTCATATTGGTTCTCCTTTATAAGGCCGTTGTTGAAGTCTTCATAATATGTCTTGAGCGTTCTGAGAGCTTTGCGAAACGCGGCCATATGGCGTGCCACCGTAAGCTGGGTTCGGCTATCAGTGTAATGGTAGTGGAATGCCAGGGGCGTGGAAAGGACTTGTACGACGGGTCGTACATTCCACACTGCACCAGCGAACACCATGTATGGCCCTGGAGAAATCCGTTTCGTTTGTTACTGTAATACTGACGACGTTAAATGAATAAATACTCACCTGCGACCACCAAAAGAAAACAAGGCAGGGTGGATTTTGACCATCTGAGTGCACACGTCTTCGTTGCCTCCAAGTAGTATAAAATAGCTTGTAGATATGGCTCCGAGTCTGAGGATGTCATCTCTTTCTTAAACTCGCTGATGAAGTAGGGAGGAAGATTTGTCTGCTGGACAGAGAGGCTGGAGTCCATCGTATACCTCGTTCCATGGACCTTGGTGGCGAGGTTGAAGTTCATATGAAACTTTCGAAACACCTCGTCAACCGCATTTACACGCCCATCTTCGTATTGGTAGATATCCGACATGGCTTTCTGCAGCATTCGAACGAACTGGTTATCGTCTTCTGTCATTGTTCCGGTGCGACAGTCGTCTTCAAACTGGCCAAATACCGGATGCAGTAGAGTTACGGGAATGACTGCTTCGGGTTCAAGAGGGCGGCCACAGTATATCTGCGTATCTGCATTGCCTTGCGTTGAACGAATCTCAGAAAGTTTCGAACCCTCAGATGGCGACTGTGGCTTTTTATCACGACGGGCGATGAATTTTTTTCGCTCGGCTGTAATTGGATCTGCTTCTCCAACCCCCCCGTACGAGAACGGGGGAGGATTCGTCGACGCTGTCATTGCAAGAATCAGACGGTGTCAGTAAGACAATAGAGTTAACTTACTGATACTGAGGGCAACTTCGAAGATAATGCGTAAAGGCGCTCGGACTGGCACATCCAGGAAATTAAGTGCCAAAGGGTCTTCTTTCAGCAGTTCACCGTCACCCTTGTTGTTAAGACACTCTCGGAATTCGTTCTCATCTCCAGATGTCGTGTATAAGCGTATATCAGGGTTGGCTATGTCCCTCAGGTGAGGGTACACATCCTTGATGCGGGTTATAAATCGATCGATACCTTCACCAGGTTGGATTGAGATTCGACATTTTTCGTTGAGATTCGACCCTCGTAACCAACAATCGATTTTCGATGGCGTATCTGAAGAGCAAGAACCAAAATAAATTGCGACGGCCAGCTTGGATTGCGTCTGCTACGTACCCACTATGATATGAATGCTAGGCCTGGGTGGCGGCTCCGGGAATACCTCTGATAATTCATAATCCCCCTCTAAGGGTTCCGCATGCTCCGAGAGGATGAATTTGGTTAGATTCTCTTCATAAGGTCTGGGTAGGGTATCCTTGGGTTTGTAGAGAGTGAGAGCGCGTGCGTCCGCGCCACCAAAACTTGCCGGATTCTCGTTCTTGATAGCCTTTTGAAGATCGGAGACGGTCTCTGTTTTTGAGATCTTGACCTGGAAGGAATTTCCATGATTTACAGAACGGATCCAACAAGTGAGGGCGAGGAGATCCATGGTGGCACGAACGAACGGTTGATTGAGTCGTTTTTAAGCTGATAATGACAGCTGAGTCAGCAAGGCTCATGGTGGTCCACCACAATTCCACTTTACTTACTAATGCAAACCTCATCCGAGTGTAATTAACCGCCACACTTTGTTCTCTATCCCGACCCAATCTGCTCGCCAACTTGTGTTTGTCCTTCTCGGTACACTATTCCGTCTTTCCATTCAACAGCCAGAAGCACCAACCTCTTCGGATTGCACGCTGCGACAACAATGAAGTCTTGTTGTATGATTTCTGCATGATAATGGGTTTCGCTCAGATCCAGTTGATAACCGGTAGGCGGGAACGGTATGTATTCCACATGACCGGGGCATTTGACTCTCCACCTTCGGATAGTGTCCACGTTGGCACAACTGGTCCAGAAGTGTAACTGGCCAATTCGGAGAAGGGCATCTTGCGGGCGGGATAGAAGCGGGGAAGGTTGGTGATCCTGCCACGGCCTGAGTACACGCGAACTATCACTTGGTTGATCCTCCCATGACCGCTCTTTGATGTTGACCAGCTGATGTTCCTCGTTCTCGATCCAGAATTGGATTGCGGGCCGCACATGACTACTCTCTCAGCCATGAAGGAAAGTATCTTTCGGGTCTTTGCATGACCACGCTGCCCGGACAGTTTGTTTCGAACCGTCACTCGAGAAAATGGGACGACATTGTTTCTCGACGAATGGCCCATGAAAGTCCAGGTCAATGCGTACGAAAATAGTGACTCTGGAAGGCCCCAGAGGAACATGTCGGTTTCAAGTGCCCCAAGGATCTGGGAAACACCATTGAACGCATTGAGTAGATCTGTTTGATAGGTTAAGCGTCGCTGCCGGTAAGTGCTGAGTAGGTCGTCATAGATGTTCATATGGTCTGATTGTTCTAGGTGTTCCCAGGAGAGTGTGTCGGTGGAGGTTCTTTGAGGGAATGATGGGTGATGCCGATCGATGCCCAGGACTTTTTCAAGAGCTCGCTCTTCCGAGTGCGATGCCGAGCGACAACTCCAATAAACTTGAATACCAATATCCTATTGGACAAGACTCGCTCTTGGAAAGTCCATGCTCGTTGAGCCCATATAGTGTCATCGATCCCATTCGGTGTTTTGCGGATATCCACGACCGTGAGCAGTTCACATCCTCCTATCTTCAGTATCCTTTGTATCTGTTCACGCGATCCCAACTCAACACCCGGAAGACCCATGTTTGGATTATCCCCAGCAGTAGCAATGATGGTAAACAACGCCTTGGAATAACTTGCGGCCATCCGCGTTATCTCTTCTTGTTGCATCCTCAAGTCATCCTGGATGATACAAAGAGAGTCTACCCATATATAGCGCTCCCCAATACCACGTACCAGCGTTATTGAGTCTCGGATGGTAGCTGGATGGGCAAGGACCGCAGTGAGCCTATCTTCCGTGTTCTCTGTGAGATGCCTGAATACGGGGGATGTGCCCCAGAACATCTCGAAGGTGTTTGGATTCGATCACGTCAATCACAAATGTTAGTTCCTTGTCGATGTTTTGTGGAAGTTCAACCAATGGGGTGCATTCCGTTCCTTGTTTGCTTGTGTGTCAACGTATCCGCCACTCCTCTGTTGGCCGGGAGACGGACGTATTTTGTGTATCAACGCAGGATCTTGCCTTCACATCTGATTATTTAAGTGTCGGACTGTGGTGCAGTGAGGCACGAGTAGAGCCGCAGTGCAAGTTCTTCGGACAAGCGGCACAAGCGAAGGGTGGCTCGTCCGAGCCCATTTCAGCGCATCCACCCTCCACACCCAACCTCCATGGACCATTCCGGCTCCTCGCAGCTCACCCCCCACCCGGCAAGTTGGGCTCCCGCCCCGGGCCGGAGCGCGCTTCGCGCCTCGCCCGTCCACACCTCTCACCTCACCTCACCCCACCACCTCCCTCACCTCACAGCGCATGGAGCGACGTCCAAAGACGCAGGCTTATCAATGCGGGGTTTAGCTGACCTGGAAATTCCGAGTCAGAACATAGTCGCGACACTAAACAAAAAAAGAAAACCTGCCACTACCCGCTTACTTACGTTGGCGTGTTTATAACCCAGGGTTTCCCTGTATTGATGAAGATGGCGAGATACAGTAAGGCAAGTTCGGGATGATCTTCACTAATAATGCGGTTGTTGGTACGCATCTAGTCTACATCAAGCAGAGCCTCAAACGACGCGACCCGTTTCCCCATCTCCGCGAGCCAGAAAATCATCAGATACCGTGGGCGAGGTGCCTCAGGAGCGGGCACATGCATACCTAGTAGACTCTGAGTATTCCAGACGAGCTGGTAGACCTTTTCGAGGCCTGGGTTGTCTAGATGGACGGAGCAAGGCGCATGCAGGACGTAGGTGCATTGTTCGTTAAATTTGGGAGCTCGACGCCTATGGCGTATTAGATGGGACTAGACTTGGTTGGAGGGCGAAGTGTTATATATTCCATGGATTTGAATTCTCGGCTCTCGGCGATAACAGCAAAGAGACACGTTGTAAACTGGACCAAGCTAATCCCAACGCGAATTGGGTGCATCATCCCCAAGGACGTACAACTTGATCCTGCCAGCTCATTCGCTGCATGAAGCCTATAGATACACGACCAGTAGCAATAAAGATAGCCCGAACTCTGGCAGAGATACTGCCACATGTGAACGACAACTCAAGAATAATTTGTACAGGTTATATCCTGAAAAGGTCCATAAAAGAGTGTGTGCACTGTGTCCGAATCTCGAAAGAAAGTCCAGTCCGAGTCCATCCCATTGTCATATTCTCAACGCACCTGCGCGTCCTATGCATCTTCCTGCTCCCTTTCCCGCTCCATCGTCGCAATAATCTGGTCCCGTTCTTGAGTGGAGGCAATCGCTTGCTCAGAAATGTTCACAAGCTCTTTTAGAGATCCTATTATTATATATAACAAGTGAGTCAAGTCACGTGGAACATGTCATCACTTCAAAGGTGAGCCAATTCTTCTAAACTTACGTTCTATTCCCAGCATCATCAACACCTATTGTGTGGCATTCCGTGATGAAACTCAGTCATGTGCCAAAAACGCAAACAAGTGTACAGAAACGAACCTGGCGAGATTCCCCGTCCTTCAGGATATCTTGCTTTGTACAGTCAGGAACCTTCCTCCCCCCCATGACCTCGTCGACAAGACTCCAGATCATGTCATCCACAAACCTATCGGATTCTGTCGTATGCCCATCTAAGTCGCCGATGAGCTGTATGTACTGCTCGATGGAGCGAGTCTCGGTTAGTATCCGCCCTGGAAGCTGCTCCAGTGACCTTTGGGCGCGTTGGATGTGCGGGTTTGGATCTGGATTTGAAGTGGACGCAACACCGTCTTCTGCGCCCGCGCTCGTAGGCGACAGCGTATACTCGACATCCTCCGTTTCCTCGCATTCTAATGTGGCCTGGCGAACCCTTGACCCGGTAGAGAGGGAGGTGCCCATCTGTTGCACCTTTTCCTTTACCTCGACCTTTGTGCGTTTGCGATATTGCTGGACGACATTTTTGAACTTATTGCGGCCAAGGATTCCCTTATATCGGGTGGTGTATGCTTCGGAAACGACTGCATAACTGTAGAGTTAGTGCCTACTGGCAAGATAGACACTCAGATTCCCACCGGAAATAAATATTGTCATAGTTGCAACGCCAATCAAAGCCCAGACTACGAAGATTGAACGACCCGCTGGTGTAGTTGGTGCCAAATCTCCATACCCGATCGTCGAGAAAGCAATGAAGCCTATCGAACACCATTAGGCGAGATGTGTTCTTCAGGGAATAAGAATGCTTACAAAAGTATATGGACGATCCGTACGTCCAACCTTCAGTTACTTTGAAGATGGCAGCACCGCCCTACGTGTGATAGGCTCGAAATGACATCATATTACTTTTCATATTTGAGCTCACTCACCGTCCAAAAAACGAGGAACCAACCCCAGCTCAAACCAGAGCGTGTAATATACGCCTTCTTTTCCATAGCGTCTACGGCAGTGCGATAGTCTCCCGAATCTTCAGAGCTTGTTTGCAAACTTCCGGAACTATCTTGATAGGTCATCTGTCCGCTTTCGGAAGAGGCCTCTCGGTCGCCATATCCGCTCGGAATGGGATTGCCACCGGACTCGTAGGTAAAGAAGCTAAACCTTGTGAGCATTGCAGCCATGGCAGCCAGCCGACGCTGTGTTGGAGGTTCTGGGGCATGGTCACCACGATGATAGACCGAATGGATCGTGAACCAAGGCGGCATAGGATGGTGCTCGATTCCGAAAGCGTGGTTACAAGCGTCTTGATCATAGGTTTCGTAAAAGTCTGGGGGGAGCAAGGTATCGAGAGGTACGCCAGCCTCGAGGGCTGCAGCCTCAAGTTGACAACGCGGAAGGGCCCACAAGTTAAGTTTCATACCGCGCCGGGGCCTGTGGTTGTTGCGTGCGGTTCTCCCTACAGTCGACAGGATCCCCCTGTGAATATTCCAGAAGCAGCGCACGAGCTTAGACCAGAGAGACTTGTAATTGGTTGTATCGTCTAGGATCCAAACGGGAGCCTGACGCTGCTGCAAACGCCAAATGATCGAATGTCTCCATCGTTTCTCGGCACGTCTCCGGCGACGAATGGCTCGTCTCCTTTCTTGAATCGCCAATCGCCGTCTTCGATATCCGAAATCAAGGCCTTCTAAGACGGTTTCGCGAATGTATCCGACCACGAAAGCGACATTGACCACACCCAAGGTGGCGTAGAAGCAAATGAACACTCTGGAACTTCTACTATTGGGAACGATGTCCCCAAAACCGATTGTTTCGATGGTCACAACCGTGAAATATAGTCCATTGATGAACGTCAGGTCAAGAAGAAGCGCGCTAGCCAAAGCGCCAAGCGCAAGGTAACAGAAGAGGCCAATGATAATGATTACCAAAGACCTTTGTCTTCGGGTTAGCCCACTTCCTGTAGTTCACAGTAAACCGGGGGCCGCAAGTAAAAGTGTGGAAACTCACCACTTCGCTTAAAGTTGCGGATGCGAACGAAATCGATGATGAGAGTCACATTTGTAAACATGGACACGATCGTGGAGCATAGGGTCATCCAAAACGCCTGAGTGAATGAATTGCTTTCCCTTGTCGCTCCAAAGGTAGCGAGGGCTGCAATATTGATCATATCTGAACACAGTGGCTGAGTAACGACAGGGGAAATGATATGATAAACATACCATGTATTGAAAGAAAGAGGATGCACAGAATGGTCATTGTCTTGATCCGTCTCTCCAAGAAACGGGTGATCAAGCAGGCATTGGCCAATACTGCGCAAAGTATGCTGATCGTGACTCCAACATCAAGCAAGGGCGGGTTGGGCACGAAATCACCATTGAAACTAGTGTACCAAGATCCCGTCAACGCGGGTATCTCCAACAGGATGGAAAAAGGGATGGTGATACCAGAGAAGATGGGGAGGAGTCGATAGTGGGGTATGTACGCTTGGATCTCTTCTTCGTCACTGGGTGAGGGAGCCAGGAACGACAATACTCGAGAGAAGATGTGGTGTGAAGCGCGGGGGTTTGCACCTGGCTTCTCGTCCAATTCGACAAAGTCCTGGTCGTCGTCTTGCTCCGAATCCAAATTGTCGTCGTCAACCGTTCCATTGTCAGGTGCCGTGTCATCACCATCGCTTCCTTCTTTCTCCGAGTTCTCAATCCCCGGGGAGTGGTGTGAGGGCTTGTCTTGTACGACTTGCGGTGTACCGACACGTTGTTCCTCGTCAGGGGTGTCTTCCTTCAGCAGATAGGTCAGAAACGCTTTGAGGTTCATCGAGAGATCAATTCAGGTGAACGGAGAATAGACATGGATAACGGGAAAATGAAGCTCCAAGAATGTTGGGCCCATCCGAATATAAATATATAACAAAGTGTTAGTCCGATGTCACAGCCGAAACTTACCCAGGATCGGATACCGGAATTTCGGTGCCGGGGTAAATACGGGTGCATGCCAAAAAATGCAGATCCGGGTTCTTGAGCTACCAGATTTATTGTCTTCACATCACCTGTTCTCTCCATCGCCGATCCTCCTAGCAGAGTTGCATTGAAACAATCGGTTTTTTCGGCGGTGCGCTTATCTACGTGTACATTTCAAATCCTAGCGACTTGTTATGTCGCTTGGCGTGACCCAGTTACGTCGAATCGAATTATGTTTAGCAGCCTGTACCGAGCTATGACCTCACAACCCTAGCCTCAACGTTCGTCAGTGTGTGCCACCAGGAATCTACAAAAGAATTGGTTTCAAGACCTGCATTACCACCGTTTAGTGCGGAGCTTGCGAAGTTGGTTCCGGAGTCTGCCGAACAACTTATTACTGACTACATCACACATCACACGCTCCACGTATCAAGTTCAGTAAGTATGGCAGAAATCCTAGCAGAAATCAAGAAAATTCCTCCGGTGACGCGCTTCCTCGTGCTGTCATCGCTTGGAGTTACTATCCCTGTCATCATTGGTTTCGTGTCTCCGTACACGATGATATTCACAATGCCCCTTGTTACAAGAAGATGGGAGGTGAGCGATTGCTTCCAGTTGGCATCAGCACCTCTAAAACGTCTGTTAGGTTTGGAGAGTTTACACTACCTTGTTTTTTGGAAGTAAGTACACGTTGGGCCCCGCGCTGTTCGTACCTCAATTCCGATGGACTAGCAACGCAGTTGTCATACCTGTTCCACCTCCTGATGCTATAGTTGAGTTCTTCGAAGCCTTCGTACGTGTTTAAACTTACCGACACGTGGATGTTTCTCTAGCCGAAATTCAAACAGTCTTGAATCCACGCACTATGAGCGTCGATCGTCGGACTATGCCTGGCAGCTCTTCTTTGCCTCCTTGGGAGTCGTCGTCAGTGTCTCAGCCCTCACAAATCCTATGACGTGTTTTCATCAGTTTCTCAGGCCCTCAACCGTCCCTTTGGATCAGTGGTTCACGACCACGCATTCCTCAACTGCATCACTTACTTGATGTGTGCGTTATCCCCACCGGGCGCACAGACGTCGGTCATGGGCCTCGTTACTATCCCTGTCAAGTACTTCCCATACGTTCTCCTTGCTTTCGATGTCCTCAATAACCGAGCACAAGAGAGTTTGACTGGGATGATCGTCGGCCATCTTTGGTGGTGGCTGGTATGGGGTTCAGGCACCGGGGGTGGGAGCGTGGAGCAAGGGAGGTTTGCCGCCTCGGCCAGTGCACCAAGGTGGCTGAGAGATTTGTTCGGTGAACATGGTGGAGAACGCAGGGCCACTAACAGAAGCGGTTACCAAGTTCACGCTCCTACACGGCCTGCTGCGCAAACGACAAGTGGTCGGACAACCGGATACGATTGGGGTTCCGGGAACCGCCTCGGCAGTGAGTAGGAGAATCGCGCTGCAATTGTGATATGGCAGGCAGGGAACATATTCTCCAATTACATTCTAGTGGAGACTTGTACCTAGTTTATAGTCACCCCTTCCAGCCATACTCGTCCCAATAGGCTCTCATCTTGCCCAAGACATCTGATTGTCCGTTCTTCTCTAACCAAGCCATTAGTGTCCTCATCTTGAGCACGGACAACACACGCCCTTCTCCACCGACGATACTCTCAACCTCTTCTACTGTGCTCCCTCCGTCCTTTCCTCTCTCCTCCCTATCGAGTAGCTGGATTATGCCGATCACATTCCCTCCCGCTGCCTGAATCGACTCAATGGCCTGCCTGACGGCCGTACCAGCAGTCATAACATCATCCAGAATGAGCACCTTTTTACCCTCCACAGGTACCCCGACAAGCTTCCCGCCCTCCCCGTGGTCTTTTGCTTCCTTACGATCGTACCCGTACCCGTACGACCTACCGTACTTGGCACTCAGTACGAGTGCAGTGCAGGCCGCGAGCGCGATCCCCTTGTAAGCCGGCCCAAAGATAACATCGAACGCGGGAACCGTGCCGGCGTCGAGCGCGTCGACGATCGTGGCTGCGTATGCATTTGCAATCGTGTCGAGGATTTTACCGCTGCTCATGAGACCGGCATTGAAAAAGTAGGGCGAGATCCTGCCAGAAGTTCGAGAGACTAAGCTCGTCCTGATGTGGAGGGCGACCGTACCGTCCTGATTTGAGGATGAATTGGCCAAACTTGAGCGCACCGACTTCTTGGGCTTGAACGAGGAGTTCGGTTTGATATGTTTGAATGTCATCAGTGGACATGGTTCTTGGAAGGAAAATGGAAGTGATCAAGAAGATTAGTGATTAACCTCTTTGGGCTCATCCCCTGAACGACATTAGCACTCAGAATTGAACTATATCATAGCAGTGTGCCCCGGATAGTAAACACTCCTCGGTTGCAGACCGTAACCAGGGCTCGGAAGTTCAGCCAGCTTGTTTACAAGTGGGTCTATTTCACGTGTGGTGTCAAGACATCCCCCTTGACGGTGGCTGTCAAAATTATTCGTACTTTCATTCTGAACTTGATAGTAACGTGCCGGTACTAAGTGCGCCCTCCACAGGCCACGCTAAGTCAATGATCGGAACGTCGCCAAGGGAAATGAAACCAGGCGGGATTTCGGCCCGGGGTAAGGACGACCGTGACCACTCGACCCATCATCAATATTAATGGTAGGCACATCGAGCCCACAATATGCTATACTAATAGTCTAGTAGCGACAGCACGGCAATGTTGTTCAACCACCAGCTACCTGCTGCAGTCTTGTTTCATTATTATGAGTAAGCAAGTCCAATGCCCAATGCAACGGTCGATTAAGTTGGTACTCCATAGCTAGCCGCCAAAAATTTATTAATCTCTGCATCGTACTAAAAATGAATGTTGTAGTAGCATCCAGTACGTCACTCGAACGGAAGAAAGTAAGTAAAGTAACCTCATTGATCCACCAATCTTTCATAGCTTGGTCCAGTTGAGTGAAGAAATTGTTGAATCCCGTGACCTTCCTTATCTTATCCCTAGATGGTCTAAGGGATTTGTATATTGAAGATCACAGAAAAAGTAACGTACGTAGCCCACAAGCGTTCCCCCGGTGGAAACCAGAGTGCCGTGCCGACGATATCGCCGCTAGTCACGTCCTTGGCAACGTAGCAATTACTATCGATCAAGTAACTTCGAGTCATTGAGCGAAACAAATCGGGAAGGAGTTCTAGCTTTCCTCCAGTCAATAACCTGGCTCCTGGTGCTGTTGACACATTCAAGTTGTTGTGAAATAGACTTGGAGAAGTAGGTTAGCTCACAATCCGCATCCAGATATGCAAGGTTTGATAGCGAAGCTATCTCTTCCACCTCACGATCTGAATGTTTTCATCAAGCAATCACCAGAGTGGTGCGAAGATATGACAAACCTGATAGCTTGGTAACAAGCGTGATGTCGACTTTGACCTTTTTCATGGCCAGACGAGGGAGTGAGCGAGAACCTGAAATGCAATTCATTTCCCTTTATGACGAATCCCCATTGATTCCGTAGGTGCTGATTCACGAGGTCTGTTAATAAACATGTTGTGGAGGAATTAGGCCGTTGTACTGTTCACCGGCGCTCACATTCTATGATACAGAAGCCTTTCAACATGAAGGCTGTGATGTTAACCATTTTCAGTGATAGATATCAATCGATCCTTGGACCAGAAGCTGTTGGAAATCTGTTACAGCCACTTGAATCACATGCAAACCTGTGTTTGATCCTGGACGTTGTATACTAGTTCCAGTGCAAACCGAGCAAGTCGGATCCAGCCGTGCCGCCGATGATGGCAAGGAATTTCCCACATTCGTTAATGCTGAATTGATTCTAAAAATGGGCGCGTAATAA
>JBBPME010000181.1:0-42500 GCA_038090155.1 Rossbeevera pachydermis
CCCATACCGATGTTTGGGGACCCGCTCGTACTCCCTCGTATCAGGGATATCGTTATTATATTTCATTTGTTGACGATGCTAGCCGCCATGTCACGCTTGCTTTTATGAAAGCAAAAGATGAGACAGTGACGAAGGTAAAACAGTACCTTACCATTATCGAACGGCAATACAATCATAAGCCTAAAGCTATACGCGCTGATAATGGTCGCGAATACATTAATAAAGATCTTCGTACATGGTGCTTAGATCATGGCATTGAAATGCAAACAACCGCTCCATATACGCCCGAACAGAATGGTGTTGCTGAGCGGTGGAATCGAACGGTTATCGATCTATGCCGTTCTATGATCTTTGCGCGGCAACTTCCGAAGGAATTGTGGCCCGAAGCGATGGCTCATGCCACTTACGTTCGTAATCGCGCGTATACTCGTGCTATTCCCGATATGACGCCAGTCCAAAAATGGACAGGTCGTCGGCCGGACATTTCATCCGTCCAAGAATTTGGTCATCCGATTTGGATTTTGGACGAGAGTCTCAATCCTTCTAAATTGGGTCCAAAAGCGAATCAATATATTTTTGTGGGGTACGAGGATGGTCCTCGTGGTGTCAAATATTATGATACTACAAAGAAAACTATTAAAGTTTCCCACAATTATCGCTGGCCGCTTCGCGCATCGCCGGATTGTCGGCTTGAGGGGGAGTGTCATAGTGACAAGCCTGAATCCGAGGCTAATACCCCAGATGATCCACCAGTGGTGCCGGGGAAACGCCAAGATTGTGCTGAAGAAAGCACTAATGATGCAAATAAGCGTCGCAGGGTGATCGAAGACGATGATCACATACCTGACCCTGACCCTGACAAAGATCTTGATGACAATGATGAAAAAGAATGTCATCAGTCGATTGCACATAATGCCGCCGCTGTATATACAGCAATAAGCGAGACTCACCTAGGCGGCAAAGACCCTAAAACGCTCCGCGAAACGATGTGCTCGCCAGAGTGGCCCGAATGGGAAAAAGCGATCAAAACAGAGTTAGATACTCTAGCCCAAATGGGGACTTGGGAGCTTATTGATGCACCCAACGATCGAAAACCCATCTCGAATAAATGGGTGTTCGTGCGCAAATATCATAAAGATGGGCGATTACATAAATATAAGGCCCGTCTAGTCGCGCGAGGATTTAGCCAAGTGCCGGGCATGGATTATAATGAGACGTTCTCACCTGTGGTCCGACTCGAGACGATTCGAGCGATTATTGCACTCGCTGTCGCCGAGGATTGGGAGATCCAACAAATGGATGTCAAAGGGGCATACCTAAATGGTAAGCTCGATGAAGATATCTACATGGATCAGCCCGAAGGATATGACGATGGCATGCGTCGCTTATGTCATCTAATAAAGACCATATATGGACTAAAGCAGTCCGGCCGCAAATGGAATGAAGAGCTTGATAATCAGCTCAGCGGCATCGGGTTTGAACGCATATGCTCGGATCCGTGTGTCTATGTGAGACAGACGGATAAGACCATTGAGATCCTCACCGTATGGGTGGACGATTTGTTGCTATTCGCAAATGGCAAGGCGCTAATGGATCGCCTCAAACAAGATCTGAAAAGGCTATTTGACATCACCGATATCGGTGAGCCAAGTAAGCTAGTCGGTCTTGAATTCACTTGTGATTGAGAACGGGGTACATTGGCTATCAAACAAGCTACCTACATCGAGAATATTCTTGAAAAGTATGGTATGCAAGACGCCAACCCCATAGCGACGCCTCTCGATCCAAATATGAAGCTCGAACCTCGTGAAACAGATGCGGAACCCTTATCCCAAATTGGTAATTATGCGTCCTTAATGGGATCGTTGATGTATGCCGCAATAGGCACACGGCCCGATATTGCATTCGCCATAAATAAACTCTGTTCATTTAACAGCAACCCTGACCTAATTCATTGGTCTGCCGCTAAGCGCGTGCTACGGTATCTAAAAGGTACCAAAGACCTAGGGTTGGTTTATGCACGAAATAGTGCAACCGATGCATTTTACGGATATGCGGATGCAAGTTTCGCCACCAATCATGATTATACATCAACGAGTGGCAACGTGTTTATTCTAAATGGGGCAGCCATCACGTGGACCTCTAAACGAGAGTCGACGCCAACGTTGTCCACTGCCGAAGCGGAGTTCACCTCAATGGCGCGGGCTACCAAAGAAATCATTTGGCTCAGAAACCTATATACGGAAATTGGTTTCTCGCCCGCGAGCGCCACTATTTTATATGGTGACAATCAGTCCGCTATTGCGATTGCGACTAATGCGCAGTTTCATAAACGAGCAAAATATTTTGACCTCAGAAATCTGCATATGCGCAAGCAGATTAAAATCGGCTGGATCACGCTGGTTTATTGCCCAACAGACGAGATGACAGCAGATGTCTTAACAAAGGCACTGCCACGTGTAAAACACGTGATGCACTCCAATCAACTCGGCCTACGCTCGGCTTGAGGGGGAGTGTTGAGGTCCATTAGACCAAACAAGGGCAAGCAATGCGAGACCGAATAATCGGCCGAGCATATGTCTCAGATCAGACCTCCTAATATTGGAGCAAGTCTTTGATCACTACGTAGTATGCCAAGTAGTATTTTATTTATAAAAAGAGACAACCAAAGGGGACAGGAGGCAAGAGAGGTCATACGCTCCGTCCCCGCCCCACTTCGTCTGAGCCAGCTACCTCCGCCAAAGCAGCCTTAGCCTCAAAAAAGGGGATACACCACTCCATGCCCTTTTACGGTGTGACTTCTATGACGACACGATATGGCAATGGAAGGCCATCCAGATCCTGCTCGAGGCTGGCGCCGATCCTTATGCGCGCAACCTGGACGCGCAGACGCCCATCAACCTCACCAACTCGAAGAAGCCGGAACCCTTCTTTGCAAAGAACTTCATGCGATTGGTCAACCTGGCAAAAGGTCCAACTGCACCACGATACAATTAGATCTGTACCAACAGTCCTGAATCGACCACTCTGATATGTATAATCTCGTACGTATGTAGGATTAGATCGGTCAGTAATTCGTACTACATAAGAACAATTGTTTCAGTATGCCACTTGTCCTCGGTACATCGATTGTAATACACAATAAGCCCACAACACTTTCGTAACCGCCTGTAGGATTCATCCTACTGGGTCTTGCGCCAAATTGCATCGCCACCCCTCTTACGTACCGCGAAGCACGCGATGCCAAGGTAGTCCGTGATCTCCCAGATCACGCAGACACAAAAGTGACCATATACGAAGAATGAGATCGCGAGAGTGAGGTAAATAAAGACTCCCGTGCTGTCTGGTGTCGATTGGATGATAGGAGAGCTAGGCTACTGTGAGCGAAACACAGAATAAGTCCAAAGGAGGCGTACCGTTGAACAAGGTTAGGTAGATTAGCATCGATGACACCTATGGCATTCCATACCCACAGCCGGTCCCACCAGGGAAAGGGCGCTTTCGTTACATGGCTCAGTATGATTCGTCCGACATAGCCGGCAAATTGTAGGCCCCAAGCACACAGGAAGGGGAGGAAAAGCGGTGAATGTATGATATTCGAATGATGGGGTGATGGGGGAAGCAACCATAGAACCTGGAGCCCCGTTGCGACTATAAACGGAAGAAGTGACATCAACGGCCGGAGGGTAGACCGTCCGGTGGTTTTTATTGCCATGTAAACATTCCGGTAGCTTACAACGGCATTAGCGGTTTTCCATGAACTCGGAATGAATGATGGCACCTAGAGACAATATTGAAAACGAGGCCGAAACCAGCAAATACCATGAAAGCTTCGTTAAGGCCGATGTCAGGGATAATCTCTGTGAGCTCTTGTATATGGTCAAGATGGATAAAGGTGAGAAAACGCTGGTCCCAAAACGAAGGTCCTGTACTATCGTGAGTCCAGAGCCTGAGAAGAACATCTAATAAACGAAATACTCACCGAAGAACCCAGAAATTATGTAAATGAACACAATCATCAAAATGCCCTCGACGGGTCCGGAAAACGGCCCAAGATACAGTATCCCTGTATGGTACTCTTCCCACGTTGTTAGGTAAAAACTGGCAAGAGTGGCGACTTGCGATGCAACGGTCCACCACGAACGGCCAAGATTTAGTGCTCTGGACGCCAAAATAACTTCCAACTACCAAGGGCGTGAAATTCACATCGCAATGCCCAATGGGTATTCAACATTACCGTGGTATTGAGGGCGTCACATCCTATTAGTCAACCAAGTTAACCAAAAGATGCTAGCTACTCGTTGATGCGTACCGTGATCAAACAATTCACCAAGAGGACTAGCCATGCCAGTCCTTCTGGCTTGTTTACTTCCGGTCCACTAGACATCAGGGTATATTTTTAGTCATCAGACTACCACCACTTGCCCGTCCACAGAGTCAAAAGTTTGATACATGAAGAGTCCGAAGGCCCACCTATACCTTTAGATGGACCTACTGCGGCGTATAATGACAAGAAAGATAACGCACGTGAAATATATCCATTGCGGGGGAGAGTTCAGGCCATCATTGTCAGTATAATACAGAGGATCGTAAATCAATAATGTGAGAAAGTTGAACAAGACGATGGAGAGCCCGAGAAGGGTTATCTGAAGTGGACATCAACCCAGTGCCAGTGTACGACTCGTTGGCTGAAAGCTCACCGTATTTGGCGCGACTGTTCGCGGCCACAGAGTGATAAACCAATTCCAATAAGGCGCAAGAATGTATCGAGATGTAAGAGACCTGTGAAATAGTCATGAATTATTCATGTGACTGATCTCAGTGATCGCACTCACTTGTCTACACCCTTGTAGGTATATTTGTCCAGGTTTCTGAGAGCTATCTGCGAAAGATATGGCATGTTCGTCACTCAACCAAAGTACAGACTTGAGAATGATAGCAAGACATAGCGGGAGCCTGGGATCGATGGGCAACAAATGCAGGGACAAGTACGTGGACTTCTCCCACCGCCCTTGTCACTATGATAACGTACTCCCATTTTACTAGCTCCGCATGCGATGTGAAACGGAGTGTCCTCCTTGTCAACGTGGCCGGTGAGTCCGTCAATGCAAGCATGGTACGGGTGTAATGTCGCGGTGAACACATTGTGGCGCCGCGAGTCCAACTTTTTTGGGGCCATCAGCCTGAGTGATCTTGAAGTCCTAGTAGTACTGCATCATGGATTAGTATCAGTGCCTTGCATTGGACTCGGACGACGTGGTTCAAGAAATTAAATGCTTACACATCTTGGCCGGCAAACCCGGGCCCTATGTTTCATCATATTTGACCCGTAGTAGTGTTTGGTCAATCCTAGTTTGCTGTGAAGCGCATAATCCTAATTTGCAGTGAAATGTGATATTCTAGTTCATCAATATCTTATTACAAAAAAGGACTTGGACAAATCTATATTTAGTTGCTAGATCTTGTCAAACATCGTACTACATGGTCAGTCACACCGCGATCAGTAAACCGGACTACATGCAATCCCTACTCGAAATCTCGCACCTGGATGACTCTAGAAATTGGTAGTTCCCCATCTACACGACCTCATCATGTCAATGTCTCGAAAGTCATTTTATGCAACGGGCTCCTCACCAAATTTCATAGTAGGTGACTCTGAGGTTCTTCAAACTGAAGTTGAAGATCGCTGCGACAACTTGAGGTGCAAGCTGCAGCAATGTCCAGTCCAAACGATGCTAAAATGGGAACGAGTTATCGCCATAGTACATGGGCAAGTCCCTTACGACGCGCAACGCTTCGAAGTCAATGCTGTTGTCTGACATCCGGCGGCTGCCCTATAATCGACACGTCAACCTCACCATCAACACGCTCATGCTGGCCATGTCAAATGAGTAGCGTAATTGTTCATTGCAACCTGAACCCACGAAGTAGGAAACAAAAGCTACTCGTTTGTCGCGTATCGGGATCAGATCAATGGGCATGGGGTCGTGAACTTCATGAGAATACGACTGGAAGTTGCAGGGTTCCTACGATGTGTATATACGGCAACGAGTGCGGGACTTGGCAGGCCGACGACGGCATTGGGACCTGCCTACCGCACGAAATGAGCATGAGAAAATAACAACAGCGTAGATTGCAGGCGTGTTTCGGCCTGATTGAATCAGTGACTGCTTGCCATATGCTACTCCCGGTCTGACAACCTCAGACCGACGGAGTACTTAAAGAACGGTAATTCTGCGAGCAAGTGCTCCACGAGCACCTGCAAATGAAGAATCTAACAAAACTCCAAGGTATGCCAGTCCATTCAATTATACGACCAAGTCACATTCGGGTTCATAATTATAATACGTACGGAAAGTCCAATCATTGATGCCAGTCACCAACAATTACATGATCACACAACACGAGTTTTGCTAAAAAAGAAGCTTGTCAATCGATGGCCAATCGCACTGCATACCGAGACACAAACCTTCTTCGCTGTCTTGTAAAACATCTTGGTCTGTGACGACAGAGCATTTGAACGCTCAACCAGATTGTCCAGTTTCTCGCCTCGTTGAAGAACGGATTCGATTGTCTTGTGCTGTAAGCCGATGTCAGAGAACACGGCACGGTCCGATAATCTAAAGGCCAAGCATACCAGGACGATCTTCGTCTCATCTAGTTCTTGTTGCACCCTCATGATGGTATCCGCTTGTCGGGGGTCCTGATACTTGGTAAGGTATGTTTGGATGTCGGGGAACGAAATGGCAGAAGGGTTGCTGAAGGCAGATTGAGGCACTTTTGCAATGAATTCATCCAAAATCTTGGTCAAGAGAGAGAATGCAGGCCGGACGGGGTACTCCTGGTCGGCTATTATGATAGCTACGACAAGTCGACAGATGTAAGTTGGAGATGAGCGGAACAGTGGCAACTAACATAGTTACCTGCAAGTTGTTCTGCTCCACCACGATTGTACACATGGGCCATGTAGTTGTTCTCCTGCACGCTCTGACGTTGACCCTGTGCGGTTCTGTCGACCACGGTTTTGGTGAAGAACGTCAGAAACTCGTTGACAGAGCCTCTCTGATAGAACGAAAAGGTCGAGACATCTGAGGCTGAACTCAGAACGGTGCTCGGAGATCCTGGCGGTGCGAGAACGATGGAAATCGAGAAAATCTTCATAACTGAAGGTGGACGTTCGAGAAAGAAACCGGAGTGATGCAACTCCGCAACCGCGTCTTCCACTTATGTCTTTGGCTGTGGTACTCTGGCTAACATCGCCCTGGCTCATCATATACGCAGTTAAATATTCCTCCAGACGAGCAAAGTCCCTATTACCCTTCTCACACCATCGCAGACCCACCACCGAGGTCACTGTGAAGCATCTGAGCATACGTCTCAAGACAGAGGCTTTCAATGCCTTCCATGACGAGTTATCCGCACGGCTGGCTCCAAATGACTCTCGGGTGCCAAGACAGGTCCTCCTGCAGTTATATGACCTGGGTAGCCTTGTTGGTGCCATCGGCATGCTACTTGGCTTCTGCCTGCTACTCCTCACAGTCGTCTCCTTGTCTTTTGAAATCCTACAAACGGGGCACAACCCTCGCCACGATCCTGGCCCAACGAAGAGGGATCTAAATTATGTTGACGATCCTACTACTTCACCTCTTGCATTTGCTTCGAATGCGCTGAGGATCAATCCGATAGTGAGTCTTTCCCCGAGAGTAGGAGAATGCGAGCAGAACGAACTCGTTAGATACCAGGGTTGACTGTTCCTCTCAGTCACATGCCTCTGATTCTTGTGGCCTTGGCAACTAGTCAAATCGTTCATGAAGCCGGCCATGCCATCGCAGCAGCACTGTAAGGTAAATCGACACTGTTTAAAACAATGATAGTTGACATCGCAGACAGGCACCACATCCCCATGCTTTCATGTGGTATTACCGTCACAGGCCTCTTTCCTTCAGCCTTTGTCGTTCTCCCCGCTGCTCGGCTTGAAAAGCTACCTCCTCGCGACCGGCTGCAAATTATATGTGGCGGATGTTTTCACAATTTTGTGCTATTGTGTCTTTTGTTCTCTGCAACTTGGTTAGGGGCAAGCGCCTTGCCCACTTGGATCCTCTTCCAGGACGTCTCTTCTCTGGGAAGACTCGTCGTCGGCGTCGAATATGTCAGTGTGCCCGCTATTTAATGGCTGGCGTACTGAGTGACTACAGGATTCACCTTTGGCAATGCACCTCCCCGTTGGTACTCTGATATCCAAGATAGACGATACATCGATGGCTACTGTGTCATCGGACAATCCTTGGGCTCATTACCTACTCTCACCTTCCTCGGACTCTCCACAGGGCTGGTGTGTCGGCAATGCTCATCTTAATATAACATCTTGTAGGTTGTCTCTCCATGTCGTATTGTTGGTCGCTTATCTTATTCTTTATTTAACGGCCCCAGCTTGTGTTGGCACAAGCGCATCTTCCTGTTTTGTATCCAAGGCGGATAGCACGATACAGTATGAACTTGATCCTGTTATCATATTCTCAGACAACTTTCCGCGATGCAACTACTCTACGGAATGCCCGTCGTCTTCGTCCTGTGTAGTACCTCGGTCTGATGAACAGCTCATACGGATCTCGGTTCTAAGGAATCATAGGGGTGAAAGCGTGGAGGAAACTGTTGTTTGGAGGGGCCCGAAAGAAGAGATCTGGGAGCAAGGTACGTCAGTGTCTCCGAGCCATCGTAAGCATGTTGAGGTGATCCCCTATTTCATTCAGTACAAGTTGGTTACTTGCGCGCTCGTTTTCCTCTCGTGCCGTCTATGCTTCCGGAGCTTGCTTCCGCTTTCTTTGAGTGCGCCTGCTTCTCTAATTCTCTTCGTGGCATGAATAAGACGTGATGACAGATATATGAAGATTGCAAATCTCTCGCTGTATATCGTGAATATGCTCCCGATTGCGGCACTAGATGGATACCAATCACTCGTAGTATTACTACAGCTCTTTTTTGGTCAGGTCAGTGATGGCGTTGAGAGCATTGACCTGGAAGCTCTTCACAATGCAACGCCGTTAAGTCGGGAGGGGAGAGTACAGAGGATATGCAGGACATTTCTTAGTTTCTCGGCGATCCTCTTGGTCGCACTATGTGGACTACTGGGCATCATTAGCTGGGCGAAGAAATAAAACGGACCGCTTTTGTGGATGATCAAGTAATCGCCATGACATCGTCGTAATTGAGATCAATGTCACGGGATCATATTGCAGAATTTTGGTCAAATCTGTGTTGCGAGATGCAGTTCGTGCATAGGGCATACAAATATGATATGTGCTGTCGCGCATCGAGGTCCCCCGCTTCCTCATGCGCCCTACTCCCCGAGAAGGCATGAACGACTTGCGTATAGTTTATTTCTTCTTCGCCGGTTGGGACAAGTCCACGACGTGCAACCCTAACACATGTGACATCGTCGACCACGGTTCTGGAGAACGATAAGCGCGCGCAACGACGTACCTGGAGGTAGACTCTGCTTGAGTTTCTCAGCCTTCTCCGGGTCGTCGACACAGAGAGTGTAAAGATATCGTGAGCACCGGACTTTGAACTTGGTCTGAGCCTTGCCGGTGGGTGTTTTTGCAGCGACCTTCTTTATCCGGGCCTCTGTGGACGGGGATGTGTGTCTGCAGAGGGTGTTCCACTGAAGATTACTTACGCGTAGCATCCTTCCGCCGCGCGATCTCGATGAATTGTTTGATGTCCCGGATTTCCTTGGGCTGCAGACAACGTTAAGTTACGAATTTCGCGGAGATGTCTACTTACCATTGTGGATTGAGTTGACTCGAATGATCTCTCAAAGTTTCTTCGACGGTTCGGATGGTTGGGTGGCTGAACTCTAAATTGCCAGTTATTCGGAAAACTCCGAAGCTATTACGCTTGAACACGTACCGAGTTGCTCAGTTCACAGCCACTGAAAATTGAAGATTCGCTCACAATACATTGCAGCCTATGACTTCACTGAAACATCTCAGCCGACTTCCGTTTTGTGCCGCGCTCTTGTTCCCCGGATTAAATGACATTTAATCATCATCAGTTGAACTATCTATCATTCGTTTTACTCCAATCACTTAGTGAATATTGTTACTCTTGATTTCTTCAAGGATTGTGGGTGAACGAGTTTCACTGCCAATCCTCACCACTCCTTTACAATGCGATTCGTTGCGATAATTATATTTTCCGTCACCAGCAGACTGCTCACTCTGAGCATCGCGAAGCCTGTACCAAGTTGGAATAGGGGTGGCATGGCCATACCGCTTACAAGATACCCTCCCTCTCTGAATTCCAACAAAACCATTGATCTCGACACGGTCACCTCTCATTATATATCAATCAGCGAGTATGTCAGAAATGCAGTCACATGCTCACCCCTCTTCTAGGAAGATCCTTCACGACCTGGACAATTACGAGATGAACACTGGGACAATCCATCCTTTCTCTGTGGAACGGACCAAGTCCGACGGGCTCAGATCTCGTGGTGCCATTGCCCCGCTGACAACTCATCAAAATGAAATTTGGATGACCGACACTTCGATTGGCACGCCACCTAAGACCTCGAACGGTAAGTTATCTTTATCCTGATCTATGTCACAGTCCAAATCGACACCGGTGCAGCGTAGGTACTTTCTTTTGCTGGTTATCACAACTATTTTTGTTCAAGCCAACGCAGCGATATGTGGGTGCTGGAGACTGGTTGTTGGGGTATTTCTGGAGATCGTGACCTCTAGGAACCCCAGGCATCTGAATCTGCCAAGAACCAGGAAGACCCGTTTAAGCTCAGATATGCAGATGGAACCACTGTTAAAGGCGATCGATATACTGATAATGTAACCATTGCTGGATTTACTGTACGTTGCATATTACTTATCACTGCACGAGCATTCAATTCTGACATCAAGCTAGGCAGACCCTCAGGTCTTTGGTTCCGTAATATGGTACATTTCTCGCGATGATTTGAGTGTAGATGGTTTATTGGGATTGGCCTTCCCTTCCATTTCAAGATTCAGTGCTTATCCGCTGCTGGCTTCGCTTATCAAACAGAGCAGGCTAATCAATCCGACATTCTCATTGAAACTCTCTTCTTCTGGGGCGGAGATGTACATTGGTGGAGCAAAGAGTATGTTGTACCACAGTGACATCACTTATACACGCTTAACACATCCTGTGAGTGAAAATAATGAATGGGAATGGATGTTTTTGACATTGATATTCATGTAGGGATTCTGGCAGATGACCATGGACGACATTCGTGTTAATGGTAATAAAATCCTAAGAAATATACCTGTCATTCTCGACACTGGTGCAAACCATATCTTGGGAGATTGGGACCGGGTTTCAGAATTGTGCGGACACCTTGGCGGTACTCTCAAGAAATATAATGGCTTAGGTTACTATTACCGTAAGTCCTGGTTGTGTTCCGTCCCTTGCTGTTACCGACAGCTTCCAGTGCCGTGCAACGCTTTCCCAACGGTGGGCTTCACCTTTGGTGGCAGGATGTTTGAAATCTCTTCAGAAGTTCTCAACATTGGGGCAATCGCAGCAGGCTCCCCAAATTGTTTCAGCGCCATTGTCGCTCAAAGCATGCCAGCTGGTGAGGTTTCGATTTCATAGCTTAGCATTTCCTTGGCTCCCTTTTGAAACGCTTCTTCTGACTATATGTATATGGTCTAGCATTTTGGAGCGTTGGGATCACTTTTATGCAGGGCGTATACACCGTGTTCGACTACAGTACTTTACGTGTCAGGTTTGCGGACCTAGCTTGAGCCACTCCGAATGTTTCCAGTGGGTTTTATATTTACCATAATTATAGTGGTGCACGGATGTTCCGATCTCCAACTCTATCCATAAAGATTGCTGGATTTCTACATGTGTTCGAGTAACTAAATGTTACTCACTGTGAGTCGTGATAAACCGGGGAGGTTGGTGCGGCACATTTGACGCACCGACCTACGTGATCTCGAGGCAACCGAGCACACAAACACCTTCGACCTGCGGTGAATGGGCATGTGTGGTGTTGCTCAGCCAGCACCGTCGTGATACCACACCTATACCCGTCGGAACCACAGGTACACGATGCAAACGGTGCCCATGGATGTACCACTGTGAACACCTCACTTCCTGGTTTACTAAAAATGCAATCTAATAGATATAGCTACCACCAAAGTACATGGTCAGACTCATTTAAGCAATTAATGAGAAAAGTGGGGCTCTTTAAAAAAAGGCGATTATTTAATCAAGTCATGGAATGCAAGAGAAAGGCTACAATCGGGTATCTTAAATAGTAATTGCATGCAATGGCATGCAACGTGAATGGGGACTGTAAGAGGAGCAGAATCGTACATCGTATGTTTCAATCATTATCACGGTTTGAGCCTGCGTGGTGAACCGACGGAGGACGCTCCAGATGTACTGGTAGCGTCGCTGATTACAGACGACGCTGGTCTGTTGATGCGACTACGCAGGCGTTCCACCTCACGTTCCAGACTAGAAGCGTCATGAGCATCACGATTACACGGTAGACGGCTGACATACGTCAAGGCCGTTTGCTTGGCTTCGGCAGCTTGCAGCTCAAGCCGACGGTTGGCACGGACCAGTTCATTTTCAGAGGATTGCTGCTTTCGTTCAGGGTGTATACCAATGCGAGTAGAATTGACTGACCAATATACCAAGTTTCTCGCGGAGGGTCTCGACTTGAGTCTCAGAAGCTTTCCGGTCCTCCTCCAGCTTCGAACGATGGCGCTCGCTCTCTTGAAATTGTAATTGGATATCTCTGACCGCTTTGTCGGAAGACCGAAGCGGCGTGCTGTGTCTCTTGTCGTTCGTGGCCTGACTGAGCTGATTGGTGAGTTCTTCGATGCGAACTTGCAATTGACGAATAGTCGCGTTCGGCTGAGGCGTGGTAGCATACGACTTTGTTTCCAGGTCAACGATCCGAACGTTGAGGTCCTTGACTTGTCTCTCCAGTAGCGCCTACAATGGGGTAAGTTAAGGTCTTCGAAACAGAGTGATTCACGTACATTTTTTCTATCCAGATTAGTATTCTCCAGGCGAATTTTATCGAGCTCAAGCCGGCTCTCTGCAGCGTGAGTTTCCGCAGCTTTCATGCGGCCAAACGCCATAGAGACGCGGTCTTCCTGTTCTTCCAGAGAACGTTCGAGGTCCTGCTTTTCGAGTTGGAGTTTTTGTAATTCCCGATCCGACGTTACTTTGGTAGCATCAATATGGTCAAGCTTGATGCCTTCTAGCTCTGCTTGCAATGAACGCCTCGCTTTCTGCAGCATGGCACGATCGGCTTCTGCGTCATTCAAGACACCCCTCAGCTCGCGTACTTGAGAATGAAGAGAAACGATCTGTGACTGTTGGTCAGACTGCGCCGCGGAAGATGTTTCGTATGCCTTGGTCAAGTCTGCGATCTTTGTCTCCAGGCGTTCCTTTTCTCTCTTCCATGCTCCACCATTGTAAACTTCTTCGTCGAAGCGTTGCTGCAGTTCATCGTAGTCAGAATGGATCTTTCGGTTATCCTCGCGAAGCCGGGTCAAGGTATCACGTTGCAATTGAAGCTCTAGAATCTGATGAGAAACCAATCAAGAGGCAGCGAACGAATCATACCTTCACTGAGTTGCGCAAGTTCAGCTAGGAAGATATCAGTATCCTTTATATTGTTGCCAAACAGTGGTTACCTTGATACTTCTTCCGGGTCTGATCGCTAGTGAAGTCACGCTCGGCAAGGTCCTTCTGGTGCTGAAGCCGTTCGTCTTGAAGCTGTTGGGCAAGACGACGCCTATGAATACCAAGTTCAGAGGACTGCCGATCTTCTTCCTCGATTTGCTCCTCTAACTCCCGGAATTTATGCTCTGTGGACTGCAGCCTCTCTTCCATCTCTTTCTTTTGCGCAACTAGGTCGAGATGTGTCTTCTCCAAGTCCGTGAATACTCGGCGAGCTAAGCATCATCAGCACATGCACTAGAAGGGGTTACACTACTTACCAAACACTTCCGCTTGTTCCAACTTGGCCTGTGCGACCTCAGCATCTTGAAGCTTTGCATTGTTCATAACTATCTTCTGCTTATACGACTCGACTGCTTGTTGCAGCTCTGCACATCTGGTTAGGTCTACGTCCGTACTGAGATCCACAACATCACCCACCTGATTGCATTGCAATCGCAGCAGCAGATGCTATCTGCAGTTCCTGGAATTCAGTCTGCAGTTGCCTGTGTGCATCTACTCGAAGTTAGCGCAAATTTATCAAAGAGGACAAACAATCATACTGATCACATCGTTCTTGGAGGCAATCTCGGCATCCAGCTTGTCATGGACGCTGGTTAACTCCTCTCGAGCCCGTCTTCGGACTTCATCCAATTCGAGCTGCAAATTGCGTTGCTGAGCTAGCTATTCAGCCCATTTTCATCATTAGATCATATTATAATACATTGCAAAGAGACATACCAAAGCTTTACGAGATTCTTCGAGACGCACTGATTCGTCTTTGAGAGCATGAGGGGTCTTTATTGAATTGGGAGTTCGGATAACAGCGGAGAATTGCCGCGCCAGGTCCTCTTCAGAATCTTTAAGTTCGCGAATGAGGCGAGAGCGGAATGCGTCGTCCATTGGCGTGTCTTTCATGATCAAGTCAAGTAGCTCCTTATGTTGCCGCTCCACCTGAGCCTTGATCTTCGAGACCATGCCTTGTACGCTTTCAGCATCTTGAAGTTTCTCCTCCAACTGCGCAATCTTCAACGAATATTCACGCTGGAGGGAGGCATCTGGTGGGCTAGCTTCAGTGTCCTCCACCAGCTTGGAGAGTTCACTTTCAAGAGCATCTTTCGATCGTTGAGCTGCCGACAATTGATCGCGCGACACTTCCAACTCGCCCCAGACACCGTTTAGATCGGCTTGAAGGCGTCGATTGCTGGAGTCAGCCAGTTCTCTGGCCTTACGCTCGGACTCTAGAGCCTGCAAAGCCTTCAGCGCCCTTGTCTCGTTTGCTCGAGCCGTCTTTTCAATAGCACGAAGTTCGACCTGTTCCAGCTTATTCTCACGTACAAAGTCCTCGGCCTCGCGAGTCAACGCCAGCTTGGCTTTCTCCAGAGATCGAATATAGACTGTGCTCTTCTGTAACTCCTCCTGCGCGTCTTTAAGTTGCTGATCTGTGACTTTCTTCGCCTTCTCGAGAACATGTACGTGCTCCACGATCTTCTTGTCCTGTCGAGACTCTAGTTGCTTGATATCCCATTCCTTGTTCTTCAGTTCCGTGAGGGTCTTATTGAGGGCGGCGTCCATCTTGGAGAGGCGATCTTTGTCTAGAGCGAGCTCCCTCTTTTGGTTGGCCGCGACCTGGTGGAGCTGTTTATATTTGGCCGATTCGGCCTCCAGCTGCTTACGGCCTTGCTCCAATTGACGCTCCAGAGCATGGGCTCCTCTTTCCAACTGTAGAACGGTATCCTCAAGTTCGTGATACTTGCCCTGGGATGAACCGAGCTGTCGTGCTAATGACTGAGGAAATTTTA
This sequence comes from Rossbeevera pachydermis, assembly GCA_038090155.1. Classification (NCBI taxonomy): domain Eukaryota; kingdom Fungi; phylum Basidiomycota; class Agaricomycetes; order Boletales; family Boletaceae; genus Leccinum; species Leccinum pachyderme. The sequence goes on from JBBPME010000181.1 coordinate 15,525, forward strand.
GAAACATGACGACGTATAGTGGAAGAAGAGGTACGCTACCTCTTTGGTCTTTGCGGCCTCCGCAAGTTGTGAATCCCAGTCAATTTGCTTAGCACGGAGTCCCTGAAGCTCGGATTCCAGCGTTCTCTTGGACTTCTCCACAGCTACTGCCGCAGCCTCAGCCTTGGTGGAGCGTTCATTGGCAGCCCTCTCGCGCTCCAGCAGAGACACATGTGAACTTTCGAGCTGCGTGTACTGGCGGGTGACCCTTTCGACCTCGAGTTTGAGCTTGCTTTCATTGTCGAGAGCGGTCTTCCGAAACGCGTTCAGCTGAACCTGGAGGTCTGTGACTTGGCGGCGCAGATCAACAAGTTCCTCGTCCTTGCTCTTCTCTACCTCACGTCGACGCGTCTCCTCCGTGGTCTTCGCCTCCATCATCGCGCGGAACTCGTCCAGCTCTCCCTGCAACTTGGCTTTGGCAACCATCATTCGATCCGCATCCACTTTGTAGGCATCCAACTCGGCCTTCTGCTTTTCTGTCAGAGCACGAATCTCGACGACCTCCTTTTGTAACTGGGTACGCTCTCGCTTCGAGGCAGCCGCTTCAGAGGCAAGACGAACGATGTCGTCCTCCTTTTTCTGCAACATTGTAGAGTAATCATTGGCGGTGCGCGTCAGCTCACTAAGTTGATCTTTGGCTTGTTGCGATCCCTTCTCGAGTTGATCAACCTTGGCGTTCAGAAGTTCTCTGACAAACTGGTGAGCCTGACTTCGTCAACATGGCATCATCTCAAACTCACGATGTGCGCATTTCTACAGTTAACTTAGATTGGAGGTCATTCGTGGATGCCTCGGAACGTTCTTTGAGACGGGCGAAGTCTTCCTCGCGCTGGGATACCAAGGTCGAAAAATCTTCATTCAACTTCTGAAGCTCTTCTCGCTCCGCTTGAAGCTGACCCATGTTGGTCTCCATGCTGGACAACAGGTCTGCGAACTCTGTTTCCTTTATCTTCCACTCGTTCTGCTCGCTCTCCAACCGCACAAGGTGTTCGGCAGCTTGATCAAAGGCTCGACGAAGGTTCTCGTGCTTTTCGTCACTCTCCTTCTGTCTGAGGAGTGCACGGTCCAGTTGCGAGTCAAGCACATCGAGGTCGGCCTGTAGAGCAATAACTTCCTCTCCCAGTTCGATCTCCCGTTGCTTGCTCCGCTCGAGTAAAGTGTCTTTGTCAACAGTAAGCGCCCGCTCCGCCTCGAGTTCCTTGACGACTTTCTGTTTCTCTGTTTCTAGTGCCATTTTCATGTTCTCCAGGTTCTCTTTCTCACGTTGATCCCTCTCTGCACGTTCCTTGGCGAGCTGCAACTCCACCTCTTTCCGTCGCAGTTCTTCATCGTTACGTGTTGCAACTAGCAACGGCCGAATCTACAGGTGCCTCGCCGTCAAAAGAGAAAACTCGAAAGAGGTGATGGTTCAAACCTTCGTATAAAGTTGCCACCAGGGCCAGTCCCTGAGCTCGCCATAGATCCGAGCGTTACGCTGGATAGTCCGGATGGCGATGGCGCGGTGAAGAATCTTCTTCATCTGTCGTCGCGCAGAGAACTTTCGTGCGGAAGCCTGGAGCCTCGAGAAAACGTCATACAACAACGTATCTCTGCGCTCCTCCAACTCGGCCAGGACACCTGCTTTAAAGAAGATCTTCGACGTGCCGACTCGATAAAGCTCCTTGTCAAGCTCCAGAGCTCCTACCATGCGGAGACAGGCTTTCCGGCCATCCATGTAGCCACGCGGAATTATTCCAGGAGTCATGATCTCGTAGCGTTGCCGGAACTCGACAAAGGGAAGTCGATTGGGGTAACCTAGCCTGGCAATGCGAATGCCTTCCAGTACACCATTGCAGCGTAACTGGTCCAAGACTAGTGGGACATCTACCCGTCCGGGCTTCTTGTTGATGTTAGGTACGATACATCGAACGAAATGTGGCTGAGTGGCATGTAGTTGAGTCATTAGCAATGACAGCTGTTCTTTGTGCCGTTGGCCTACGGTACGGAAAGCGCCCTTCTTGACGCCACGCCTCTTGCCCAAAGAGAATCCAGCGTTCGGGGAGGGTAGCTCAGCTGCAAAATCTTGGAATAGAGTCGCGATGTAGGGCTGTGTGGACGCGGCGAGGACTCGGGTGAGGTTGTCGTTCAGTGGGTCCTTGTTCTTCTCCAGCCAACCATAGGTACGATATTCGACTCTGCCGGCGTAGTGGGTGATTGTGAAGCCTTGCTCAAACTTGGGGATATTATACTTGGTTCGGCCAGGGTGCGGCTGTTCTCCGGGAGCCAGATCTCCACTCCATAAAGAATGCATTTTCTCCGTGAAAGTAAGATCTGTTGCCTTGGGCATAATGCACTCTTCGTCCAAGCAGCTGAGGATACCAATCGTGTTGCTACCTCCTTCTATGAGGTCGATTGTCGGCTGCAAGTCAAATTTGAAGTTGACATAATCCCATTCGATGCCCTCCCGAGAATATTCCTCCTGCTCCAGGACGAACATGTGATGGTTAAAAAATTGTTGCAGTTTCTCGTTGGTGTAGTTAATGAGGAGTTGCTCATACGTGTTAACCTCGAAGATCTCGAATCCTGCGATATCCAGCACACCGATAAACGTCGATTTGGGTGTTGGCCTATCTAGGGCACGGTTAATGCGGTCAACCAGTGCCCCGAATGATTTCTCGTATAGTGTCTTTGCAAGAGCGGCGAGTTCATCCAAAGCTTGTTGGCCGGTCCGCGCTTGGACGACCCATTCCCTTCCAGCAAGCACCCTCGGTCGCAGGACAGCTTTCGTGAACTCTGCCAGTGGAAGTCCCAGGAGGTGACAAACCCGTTCTGCGTGAGAAGAGTCCACCATGACCGCGTCGTCAGCACGAGTAGACGTAATTACAATGTTGCCGATGTGGAGAATTGATGCCACAACCCGAAATAAGTCATATTGTTCAGCTTGCGAGAAACCAACGACTTCAAAAGCACTCTTAGAGTATGGTTAACAAGCCAGCTCCTGTGCGTGAACCACGAAGCTAACTTACCGCAAGGGTATCCCAGTCATCCCGATCATTAACGCCATCGATCTCCCTCCTGCTGCTGTTCAAGAATTCATAATCCTCGAGGCTCCCATCTAGCAAAAGTGACTCTGAAAAGAGTAAACATAGGAGGACACAGCGCGTGGATTAACTTGCTTACCCTTCAGAGTGCCACTGGTGGACATCAACTGGTAGAACACATGGAAATTCCGTTCCGCGGGACTGCGCACGACTACACGGCTCTTCTCCAGTAGATACCAGTCAACGTTGGCGCCAGAGATACTTCCATCAGGGGCAAAACTAATCTGGATGAATTTACCGAAGCGACTCGAATTATTATTCCGTTGGGTTTGTGCATTCCCGAAGGCCTCGAGAATAGGGTTTGCTTGAATGATTTGGCGCTCTAACAGGCCAAGGCGTTCTCTAGCTGTCGTGGAAGCACCAGATCCGGCCATTGAGAAACTCTTCCTGCTGCGAGGCAACCCGATTGAAGGTATTGCCGAGTACGATGAGGATATCGACGGTGAATGTGTGTGCGATGAGTTGGGAAGATGAGTATCGGTTGCTATAGCAGAAAGATATTGGATGACTTTTTTCGTGCTTTCCGTCTTACCGGCTCCTGATTCGCCACTGCAGAAATGAAACATCGGTCAAGGCGTCAAGTTCGATATGACGGATTCAACGAACGTAATAAGAATACTCTGGTTCTCGCGTTCCTCTTGCATGTTTATCCAAGCGCGTTCAGTGACTGCAAAAACGTGGGGTGGATTTTCATCCCGTCGTTTGTTTCGGTATTGCTGGATGATGGCGTCGGTATAGAGTGGTAAATTCTGGTAGGGATTAATTGCCACTAAGAATAAGCCAGAATATGTCTGCAATGCAAGTGTTAATCCATGAGCGGTAAGATGAACGAGTAAATGGACTCACATAGATTGCTCCAGATCCATACCTCAAACGGAGATTATGAACGACACTAGCCTCGTTGAGAAATGTGAGGTCTGCAATGTCATCCACACGATCAAACTTTGGGGGATTCATCTTCGAGAGGGCATAAAGCGGAACTCGACGTATCTGAAAGGAAGGTGAGGAGGAATCACATAGTGAACATGGGGGACATCTACCTCTCCACCTGAGGACATGACGATCTCGGCTGTCTCTTGGTCTTCCTGGTGGACCCATCCCGCGAGATATCCCTCCTTCTCGTCCGGGACCCAGACCCACTTCTTCTCGTTGAACTCTGCTTGGAGAGCGGCGACACGGGCAGCCTCTGCGCTCTGAGAGTTCCATAGTCCAGCCATAGTCTTCGGAGGTCAAAGCAGTCAGTCGCCGCTGTAATGAATAACAATAATGGTCTATCCACAAGTCGCGTGCCCACACGATCGCCAACAATGTTTAGTAGTGACCGTTTTGGAAAGAACTTGACCTCTACTACTATGCGTTTTCTAGACATTCTCTCAGGAATACTCCGTTTTTTTTCTGGGCTTCTTCCCGTCCATTTTTTCACGTCCTTCTTCACCTTCGGCACCAACTACCAGGTGCTAAGGCCGGCCAATTCTGATTCGCGTTCTGCAACTCGACGCTGGATCACCTCGCTCGAGGAGGAAACCGGTGCCGTCAACGTCAAGTCCGCCACCGCATCTGCTACAGGGCTCGATGGTCCCCAGTCTGTGTCGAGACGGCACGTGTACCCACCTACGAACGCTGTGGATGAAAGCAAATTTCTCCCTGATTTCTTCGACGGGACATACGAGGAGGTCCTGAACACTTGCCAAAGAGAGGGACGGATTGCCTGTGTCATCCTCGTTTCCGCCGAGCATGATGATGTCGCAGAGTTCAAGCGGTCAGTCACTTCATTTCACTGCTCTGAACAATGCCTGAGTCGTAAACCAGATCAACGTTAACCAACCCTGGTTTCGTCCGTATGCTCAACGACAACGACTTTGTCGTGTGGGGAGGAGATATCAGGGACAGGGAAGCTTGGGACAGTTAGCATTTTTCCATTGCCCCTTCTGACGCAGCACCCTGACGTTCTTGAACTGCAATATAGCCGCCCAGAAGTTACAAGCGACTACGTACCCATTCATCGCATTCGTAGCACTTCAACCACGTCGCAGCCACCACTCGTCCGGTTCCTCTCCGTCCACCTCAACACCCGTGCTGACCGTGCTTTCGCGGCACTGTGGGTCTTCAGTCCTCGAAACAGGCCCGACCTCGGCTCAGACTCTTTTGCACCATCTGGAACACCAACTTCTGCCCCGTGTCAGTCCGTTCCTCACACGATTCAGGTCGCAATTGCAGGAACGTGAAAGAGACAGAATCATTCGTGACCAGCAAGACAGGGCTTTCCAGGAGTCCGCAGAACGCGATCGCGAGCGTCTTCAAGCCCGAATCCGAGCCGAACAAGAAGAAGCGGAGCGTTCTCGCTTGGAGAGGGAGGCCCGGCGTCAGGAAGAGCAGAGGGTTGAGTTGGAGCGAGCGAAGCAGGCCAGTCTCCAGGCTCTGAGGCTGCAATTTCGACTGTGGATGCGGAGGTGTATCGTCCCAGCCGAATACCGAGGCGCGAACGGTATTCGTCTTGCGCTCAAGCTGCCTGGGAGCACCCGTGTTGTCCGGACATTTGCACCCGATTCCACACTGACAGAGTTGTACGCATTTGCGGACACGCAGACCATCCCTCTCACTCTGCAACCGGAATCCGACCCAGAACACGTGTTGGACGGCTCGGGATCGGACGTGCAAAAGCTGGAAAATTACATTCAATCGCAAGCAGGCGGTGCAGACGTTTGGTGGGGTTTCAAGCTCGTGCTTCCTTATCCTACAAAGGAAATCAAGTGGACTCCTAGCGTGTCACTCGTGGGAGCAGGGCTGAAAAGTGGCGAACAGCTTGTCATGGAATTGGCAAGGGCGAATGCCAAAGCCAGCCATCTTTCGGACGATGATTATGAGTCTGAGGACGATTGACATCATGTGTATTAGATGTTTCCCAGCGCTAGAATGGACGCTGCCCACACAGTAGACTTATAGTCAACGACGCTCCATGACGATATTAGTCCATCCAAAAATCTTCCCTGCTTGACTAACCTGACCTTGTAAGCAAGTTCGAAGCGCCTTCCATCTGCGAGCATAAATATTAAATCTTCAAGTTGTGTAACTTCAAGGTCAAACATTTTGGTTAGTTTTGTCGGGCTCGAGACGAAACCTATGTTCCATTCAGATCAACTGAACTAAGTGAAGACGATTGACTCCGGACTCACCGCTTACAAGCTCAAATGTACATGCCCCCGTCACCTACCCCTCCGAGACCAACACGAGTTTTCGAAACTGAACCTGGATGCCCTACTCCCAATTCAGCTGGAGACCGTAAACTCGATGATCCGTCGACTTCTTCTCCAATTATTGCAAAGAGCCATCCGTGTGCCTTTTCCACCGTTTCCCGGTTCGATTCTGACTCTGAGAAACTTTCACCAGTACTTCCCTTGGCGTCAAACGTGGATGGTGGTAAGGACACCTTCAAGGAAGGCAAAAGTATGATAGCTTGTGCGGTTGCATCTCGCGTCGAATCCTCGCGCAAGGAACGTAGGAACAGTTCGTTCAACAGGGAGGCCGTCGTCGAGTGCAACAGATTGGGTGGAGCGAACGGCTCCAAATCAGAATCCTACAAGGGCTGTCGTCAGCTGAAGGACAGCTTGAATAGGGCGCCACGGGGTATCCTACGGGGACGGGTTTCTTCCCGACGGAAAGATAGCGAAGAGGCGATCGATCTTGGGAAATCACTCGCGGTGATACGTATACTTGGGTTGGGTAGTGATCTAAAATAGCGACGCTTCGTGTGGTACAAGATCATGAGGATTAATTAATCGCAAGCGTCAGACGTTTGTTGTGATTACCTGGTTGGCTGCAGTCGCTCTATGATGGCCGTTGTGTATGCGGTCATGGCAAAGATTGGCAACCGCGTGCGTGTCTCGATCTCAGATACGACAATGACAGCATTCGTCCAAGATGGGAGAAAGAGCAGCCCCACCTACACGAATCAGATTGGCGGGGTAGATAAGGTTGAACGGGCCCACGCACGGGAAGCTTGTTGACGTAGATGCCGGCTCGCTGTTCGCCAAGGTTGGCTATGTTCGCCCAGCTCAACCCCCCCTGTCCGGATGCGAATACAAGGGGCCTCCCTGAAGGTATATCGTGTGTAGACTTGAACTCGACGATCACCTCTGTGTGTTGAACTGATCTGAATGTATTATATTCGTCTTCGTCGTCGGATTCAACGGCATATCGAGGAGGCGGGGCATCTGCAAGTGGATACACATCCTGTCTTTGTTTAGTAACGATTTTATGAAGTCAACGATGGAAGTAAGTACCATCTGGTGTTTGATGTCGTAAGCAATCATGTTCAAGTGTTCCACATCAAAACTGTTCTCCACTACTTTTACTAGACTCCATGAAAATCCATTGGTATGTTTCTAATCTTCAGTTGCATGCTTGCTAGACCCACGCTCAGTAGGGCCTGCCTCCCCGTTCCAATCCAGCTCCTCAAATGCCCCGTCGAGGTGGACCGATCCAAAAGAGACCCATACCACACGTCTCAAAGGTTCTCGCGGTTGCCAGCGGCAAGGGTGGTGTCGGGAAAAGCACGATTGCGGGTCCGTGATGTTCCTCTCCCGCTTCCATATTATGTCTTCAATATGGTCTATACAGTCAACCTCGCATTCGCACTTGCCATGCGGAAACCATCATCCCTAGGTCGGCGTCTTCGCGTTGGTATCCTCGATCTTGACATATTCGGACCATCGGTACCGACACTGATGGGTCTTCAACATGCAGACGAACCTGCATTGACACCTAGTAAGCTGTCCTTTGGCATTGCCTAATCCTTTGCAACTACTCCCCCCCAATAAAAGACGGCGCAATGCGACCGCTCGTCAACCATGGGTTGCCAACTATGTCCATGGGCTACCTTCTTCCAAAGTCAAGCGAGACCCAGCGAAGAGAGGACGCTGCCGTTGTATGGAGAGGTCTGATGGTCCAAAAAGCCGTGCAACAGCTACTTTTTGACGTTGACTGGAGAGAGTCTGAGAATGGCCCTGGTCTGGACGTTCTGGTCATTGATATGCCGCCGGGGACGGGCGACGTCCCGTTGACACTCGGACAGCTGGTGGTCGTCAGTGGTGCGTCACATGTTCACAAGCAACCCACTGCTATTTACCTCCCGCACAAATATAATATAACAGGAGCCGTGATCGTGTCTACTCCACAAGACGTTGCTCTCGCAGACGTACGACGGGGGATATCCATGTTTCGGAAAACTTCAGTTCCCGTACGTTCTCTTCTTCTCGAACTGAATAGGACCCTGTGTCGATGATGATGTAGATAATGGGGACGATTCTCAATCAAGCATACTTCATTTGCCCCTCTTGTACGACCCCACACCACCTTTTCGGTTCCCCTGAAGCATTCCGTTCTACGGCTTCCACGCTCGGGGTCCCCGTTCTGGGTGAGCTCCCACTAGTGAAAGGTGTCAGCATCGGGGGTGATAGGGGTGTCCCGTACGTGCTCACGACGGCCTCACAACTGGAAGCGGACGGTTCCGGGGGAGAGGTATGGAGGAACGTGATGGAAGATGCAGCGAGAAAGGTTTGGGAGTCCATTGGTTAAGGGCGCTTCGTGTTAATTTCTTCAAGCATACGTATATTAAGGAGGTTAAGTAACTACGTGCTATTGAAGTTCACTATACTATACACGCCTAAGACTTCGGTCAAGTACTGCAATGCAACGACGACAACATAATTAGGAATAATATCCACAAACCCAAAGAAAACTGTCAAGGGCTCGTCACTGCAGTGAGAAACCCTCAAAGTCTAAGAAAGCCTCGTCCAACGATAGCTTCCGGACAACTAATACTTCTACGATGAGCCTTGGCTCTTTGGATACGGATGCAGTGGCCGCTTCAACGTCTTCGGTCACCGATTCAATAACAATGTTTGGAAGAGACGATGGATGAGGGACAAGCAATGGTGACGAAATTGAATGTTGAGGATTGGTCTTGGTCTTTGCCCGTTTATCTCGTTTGGCTTTGCGAGAGTGCACAATTGGGTCGCTGGCGGCATCCGTAGATTTGGATGGTGGGTGGCCATTCTTGAGCTTCTTTCTGGTGTACGGCAAGTGAGTTAATGGAGGGGCCGTGATATGATTTGGGGGTTTCTTCATCGGGCGAGGTTTGTACACTGAAGAGATTTCAACGGAGAATTGAGCGAGGGGGTCGTCGGTCGCCTCATTGTCAACATGCTCGTCCGGGAGCGCGGGAGCGGTGATTGGCAAGGTCTCTTCTTCGAGTGGAAGTGGAGGAGCGACGGGACTTTCTTCGGCATCGGTGTTCGAGAGTTCTGTCTCAAACGTAGTTCTCTTCCTTCTGGCACTCTTCCGATCCTCCCACCTCTCTAGACGAGATTCGGCGAGGCTGGCAAGGTGTGGTGGCACCTGGATTTCCTTGACTACGATGACTGAAGCACCGATCTCGCCAGCCATGGCTTCGAGGGTTTCCAAGGAGTCCTCGAGCTGCTGACGGGGAAGGCCGATGAGGAGGCCAGAGTCGGCGACGCCCAGCTCGTAGTAGGCCTGACCTCCGCCCTCTAGAAGGCGCCACTTGAGCTGGGTGACGAGCCGGGCGAAGCGGGCTGGTGTGGGGGAGAGAAGCTGAAGCTTGTATTCGACATTACCCTTGAATGGGGTGGATGAGAAGGAAGAAGGAAGAGAAGAGAAGAGCTGACCTGTTCGACTTCCGGTACGAGTTTTGGCACGGGCGTGCTTAGGGAGTCCCATGGACTGCGTGACCGCGGACTCTCCGACTCGGACTCGCCAAACATGAGAGAAGTACTGACACGTGACTCTCACCACGATGTCCTCTTCGGTCTGTCCCTGCTCAGATTCTGGCCAGAGAGATACTAAAGCGATTCCAGATGACCATGAAACGCATACACCGCGAGATAGCAGACGCAGAGAAGGAGGACCTTGGCGCCATCACCCTCGCACCCACCCCCGACAGCCTCCACCGCTGGAAGGCCACCATACCTGGCCCCGAGGGCAGTCCATACGAAGGCGGTGTGTTCCACGTCGAAATTCAGCTCGCTCACGACTACCCGTAAGCATCCATCACCCCCACTGGCAGTCGCTCACCCCCCCTAGGTTCTCAGCACCCAAAGTCACCTTCGCTACGAGGTACGGAGGACCATGACTACCTGCAGCCACGCGGTAACATTTATGACAGAATATATCACATGAACATCTCTGACAAGGGAGGCATCTGCATCGACATCCTCAAGCAGAACTGGTCACCTGCCTTGTCCCTCTTCAAGGTCATGCTCTCCCTCTCGTCCCTCCTCACCGACCCAAACCCTCGTGCGTCGTCTGTTCACCTCCTTCTGTGAGCCTTCTTTTCATCCCGCTGTTTCGCAGACGACCCGTTAGGTAAGACTCAACCTACGGCTACATCGAATCGCTAACGGTCCTGAATCTAGTTCCCTCGATCGCAACAGAGTATATGCGCAACAGAGCACAACACGATCGCACCGCGAGGCGCTGGACGGATCTATACGCACGTCCACCATCTTCTTCACCCCAGTCGACATCGACCAGCAGAAGAACAAAGGGCAAAGACAAGGCATCAGCCGTGCAATCAGCCTCCTCGAGCAGGAGTGGATCCCTCGCAGCCAGTAGCAGTGGCTCCACGCGAGAGCCACACGACGACGTGTCTGCCCCGACCATCGCCCCGTCGTCCCTTCGGAAGCGCCGGAGGGATCAGGATGTCATAGACGTCGATCTCACAGAGGAAGAACGACCGCGCAGGAGAGCCAGGGCCAGAGAGGTTATAGTTATTGATGATTAGTTGTTGTTGTTGTATATCACAGTGACCCCTCGTGCGAGGGTGTCAAAATTTACTGCTTGCTTTGCTTCCATGTCCGTGGTGAAGCGCAAACACGAAGACGAGCAGGATTCGGACCAGCGAAAGGTCTCTTTTTCTCATATTCGCACTCTTTTCTATCACTCACAGACGGGCAGAAACATAAACTTCCCACAGGGGAAGAACTCAGGGACTTGAAGGATGCAGCAGACCTCTATCAGTCCAGCTCGTTCAAGCTTCAGGTGGGTGCGCTTACTCACCCTTTCTTCCTGCTCAACATCAGTCCAGATTGACGCGTTGCTGCCAAACGTGCGCCCCAAGGAATCGCGGAGGGCGCACATCGAGCAATTCCTCTTCGCACTTCGATCCCATCTATTATCCCTTCCCTCTCTACAACCCCAAAATCCTCTCCTCGCTGCCCGTACATTGGCAAAAAATGGCATCGCTGTCCCGTTTGCGCTCCCACATCCAACCCAAGACACAAAGTGGATGGTAGCGTTCGAACCACCATCCGACGTACAGGTTGTAGGCAGCTGGGCAAATAAAATCAGCGTGAAGAACAAGGACACCAACTATTTCGCGGTCGACTTGTCTATCGAGATGCCCTCGGTGCGTTCGCTGCTGTTCTCCTACACGTCATTTGACGTGTCTTGCAGTCGTTGTTCCAAGAAAAAGATTACCTGGATGCTCGATATTTTCACAAGCGCTCTTATTACCTCGCCGTGGTTGCACAGTCAATAGCGACCTCCTTCCCAGTGGACGTTTTCTACAAGGCCGCGCTTTGCGACCCACGACGCACAGTCCTCGTACTTCGTCCACGAAAAAGCGAGCATCTTTCCACTCCATCTTCCGAACGATACCAACACAGCTTAGGGAGCTCAGATGACTTTTCAAAGACCCACTCCGAGGTTCACATCATTCCTGTGCTTCATCCAAGCCATTCAATACCCCTCAAACGTCTCTCTCCCGCTCACTCCAATGCTCGTGTCCAACTCCCTGCTTCAGAGCCAAATCCAAGCACTCCTATTTACAACACTGCCATCCTTCTCTCCACTTTCCCGAAACTATCGTTACTCTCGACAAATGCACTCGTGCAATCCGTTCCCGCGTTCGCGGATGCCCATGCGTTACTTCGTGTGTGGGCCAACCAGAGAGGATATGGTGAAAGTTCCCTCTCTGTCCACGGATTCATGGGAAAGGGTGCTTTCTGGGCCTCCGTATTGGCTTTCGTCCTTGAGGGGGAAGAGCCTCTTGGCAAAGGCAAGGTTGCCAGGAGATCTCTCGGAAAGGGTCTCAGCTCATATCAACTCTTTCGAGCTTCACTAGACTTTCTTGGTAAAATTATCTCTCTCCCATCCAATGTCTGTCCTCATGTACATATTCCAGCAAACCAACATTTTGAGAAGGCTCCTGTATTTGTGAAGGCCACGAACGGACACAAGGTAAGGAACAACAGGACCCTCGGCGTCAAACTCATGGCCGCGCATTCAGTTCCCCCCAGAAGAATATTCATCCCATCATCCTGCCGTTTTCGTCGACGCAACCTCCACCATAAACCACTTGGTCGATGTTCCCTTGGCTTCTCTTGAGATGGTAAAGTTGGTTGCTGCGGGACGCTCAGAACGCTTAAATGACTTGTCACAGCTTCGCTATGATGCTCAACAAACGCTCGAACAACTCAATGAGTCCATTGGTGCAGATGATGTGTTCGCGAGTGTCTTCCTCAAGGATCAAATGCATCTATCCAAACGCTGCGATGCGGTCATAAAGCAAGTCCATTCTCTCTTATCGTAGACATGGCATCTCACATCATCTCCCAGGGTCGATCTCTTACGCGTATCGAAGCACCGATCGCCATTCGAGTTCGTGGAGTACGGGACGCCCGATAACGCCCTCCTTGCAGCAATTTCGAGGATTCTGAGACGAGGTCTTGGGGATCGCATACGTGCTCTCGCAATTTTCCACTCTCCATCTGACGTACGGAATATTTCCGAGGCGTCCATTCCATCACGGCTCTCTGTTATCTATGTCGGGCTCATGTACAACCCCGAAGATGCATTTAGGCTTGTCGACCATGGTCCCGGTGTCGAGGAACAAGATACGCCAGCGGCCAAGGAGTTCCGTCACCTATGGGGCTCTAAATCTGAGCTCCGGCGATTCAAAGACGGACGTATATTTGAGAGTGTCGTTTGGGAAGTGAAGACTTCCGATGAGAGGACCCATATCCCATCCTTCATTGTCCGCCATTTACTCCACCTTCACTTCGGGATTCCGACCGCGGATATCAAGAACATGGCGACGCCTTTTGATTCAAAGCTTCTTCTTCCTGACTGCCTAGCAAATCTTCACCAGAACCCGGGGATGACGGGAGGATACAAGGCTGCTTTAAGTTCCTTCGATAGTCTCGTCAAGAAGCTCAAATCTATAGACGAGAAGCTCCCCCTCATCCTCTCGAACGTTAGTCCCGTATCTGAGCATCTCTGCTACACCAGCACCTTCAGTCCTCTCCCCATACCACTATCTTCCTCTCTCGCACTCCCTGTTCCCCTTCGGTACCTTCCTCAGATTCCCATCGTCCTTGAATTCGAGAAATCTTCGAAATGGCCGGATGACCTCTGTGCCATTCAAAAGATTAAATTGGCGTTCTTCGAAGCAATCGCATCCGCTCTCATGTCGACCACCTCTGACCTCCGCGCAACCGTGCGCATCGAACAGCCTTGTGTCTCAGTTATCCAGGATCATGTCTCGCTCGAGATACTTACCCCCGAAGGCTGGGCGTTTTCTGCTCGAATATCACATGATCGAGAGGCTGTCCTGCTTGAACGGCTCGCGACGCCTACTAAGACACCTGCCATCAATCCCAATCCTACGTCTCCCAAGGACCAGCGGATAGCACGTCGGGCCCTAGATCTCTGGACGCGCCGCTTCATCCACGCTCCTCGTCATCACCGCGCCATCGCTACCCTGGCCCATCGCTACATCGCATACCCCGGCACGGTTCGTCTAGTCAAACGCTGGCTCGCATCGCACTGGCTTCTCGGGATTCATGTACCAGAGGAAGCGGTGGAGATTATATGCGCCCGGCCATTCGTCGGTACCGGTCTCGCGTTGCCCGAGACGGCCGCCAGCATACCGAAGAGCAAGGAGCGCGGGTTCGCACTGGCGATCGAGTTTTTAAAGGACTGGAAACCGGAAATCCCCCTCTTTGTTCCTCTTTACGAGGGCGGTGGCCCGTCGGCGGAGCCTGCCGTCTTTGCTGTCGGCTCCAAAGAGGGTGTATGGACGATCTCTACTTCGGAGGATCCTGGTGGCAAAATCTGGACGTCGGACGGTCCGGATATCGTGGCAGCACACCGTCTAGGGGCACTAGCCAAAGCAGCATACAAGATCCTACAGGAATCTGACGTCGATTTGCATAGCATCCAGGTAAGAACCACGTTCTCGTTCAGTTCTGCTACTTGACGTGCGCCTTAGAGGCTTTTTTCTCATCCCCAGGACGATTACGATGTAATCATTGAACTTGACCCTACGGTGTTACCCAGGTACCACCAAAACATCGACCCGGACGAGTCGGTATGGTCAAAAAGTTGTGTGGGCGGTTCGATCGATGGCGACGCTGCATCACGCCCAGGATTTGATCCAGCACGCATGTTGGTCGATGATTTGAAGGTGAGCACGCTAGATTCTCTTCTCATCGTCGCTGAATCATTATTCCGACCAGTCGATATATTCAGATACATTAAAATTCTTCTTTGATATCTATGGCGGTCAGCGCATCGGTGCGATCTGGCTCTTGAACTCGTCTGGAGCTCGGCCATTCAAGGCACTAGGCGGATTCTCGAGCATGCCAACTACGGAGGTGAGGATTTTTCTGTTTGTATGTACATATGATTCAATCAAGTTACAGGGGAAAAAATCAAAAGGAAAGGACAAGAGAGATACAGTCATGCTCAATCGACAATCGGTCTTGGACGAGATAGACCGTTTGGGTACAGGTCTCATCAAAAAAATAACGGCGCACGAGAAATGAACCGTACGATGTTCTCTCTAGCGTTCCTGTAAGGGACAAAACAAAAGTGGAACGGGCAGAAATGACTAGCTATGAGAGAATAGCCGTGTCCTTGATGATTGCTTTCGCCGCCTCGGAACGGGGGGAAATAGAATAAGCAAAGGGTTTGGGGTGACTTTCAAAGGTGTCTGTTGAGCGGCGACCCGGTATTCGACCAGGATCATTGCAAACCTACCAGATCATTCCGGACTCGAATTCGGCCTTGACCTCGACCGGATTACCATTTTCATCTTTGCCAGGGCGAATGTCGAAAACGGTGAGGATCGATGCAATGGAGATCCACAAAGTTGCGTCTGCCATGAAACGGCCTGGACAGATGCTACACAAAGGGGGTCTTGTTAAAAAAAAAAAACCTGTTCTGAGACACGGGAGAAAGCAATATCAAATTACCGTCGTCCGTAGCCAAACGCCGAGGACCCAGGGTCCAGAACTTGTACGTTCTCACTTCCATCGGGATTCAGGAACCTCTCCGGAATGAAATCCATTGGCCGGGAATAGTTTCGGGGGTCGTGCAGGATAGTCCTAATTTATTCAGGCCAGTTCTCAGTTCTCAGCAGACAAGCTTTACGACGGAACACGCGCGGACTGACCAAGTATTACCGATGATCGTCGTTCCAGCTGGAATGAAATAATCATTGTAGATGTCATCCTTGGTGACCATATGAGGAAGACCTAAGAAAGATTAATAAGATAAGATGGTTGTTGATCGCCACCGTCGACGGAGAATGATTACCAAGCGGGGCTACGGGGTTCCATCGAAGAACTTCTTTTACAATGGCATTGATGTATGGCATAGATTGCCTGTCGTTGTAGTCAGGGAGACGCCCAGACCCGATCACAGAGTCTAGCTCCGCCTGTGCCTTGGCTTGGACGACGGGGTGAATGACCATGGCCAAGAAAAAAGAAGACAACGAGGAGACGGTCTAAGAGGCAGTCAGTATACTGATTATTATCTCAGTGAGATCGTATCCTCACGCTTTCTGCGCCAGCTAGAGAATCCTATGAGCATACCCATCCTGGACTCTGACATCAAAGGCTGTCTTACCGGCATATGCAAGCCCAGCACAACCTTTGATTATCTCAACCTGCTCCTCTGCGTCCTCGGTGCTCGATAAATTGTCCATGAGGTGGGTGACAAAGCAGGGAGATGCGGTTCCCTCAGCCTTGCAATGGGTCAGTGAAGCTTCACCTACACGATACCGGTAAGAAGTGCTCACCAACGATTTCTGCACAGCGGTGAAGGGTGCATCCCGCATTTCCAGCACGTACCTTTTCCAATTCGCAGCTTTCTTCTGGAACCCCGCCCCGGGCACCCATGCTGGTACATACTTCACTGTCGTTGCATTATGGGTCAGCGCGGAACGGTCTCATCAAAGGGCCACCAACACTCACGCCAAGGGAATACGTCGACCAGAAATGCCCCTGGAGCCGCAGCCTTTGCCATCCCTTCCAGAGCCTTCTCAGCGATATCGATGTACCTGTCCTGTTTTTGTGCAATCTCTATGCCATATATCACGTCCATGATCACCGCTGCTGCATTGCTTCGCGGCTTGTTAGTCTTTTGCAAGTTGGAAACGCAAACTATCTATCTTACTGCCTGAGGTGCTCAATGAGATTTTCCGGAGAGTCCAAGATATTTCTAAGAAGTCTGTATGCGTCCCTCCGTTGAAGGGGCCAGTATGTCGGCGCCACGGTCGGTCGAAATTGCCGCTCAAACATCTTACGATGTTTTCTCCATCGCTCCCCTACATAACTAGTTAGATTTATCAGGGATATGATGCAGGGGAATACAAACCATATGGCATGTGCCCGAAACTCCAGTCCCAGCCCATCCTAAAGAAAAACGATGGATTACTATCGCTAAGTCGGCCAAAACAAAAAAAAAAAAGAACTTACAGATCATTGATCATTGGAAGCTTGTTTCTATCAGAGTAGTTCGCAAACCTTTTCTCGAATAGTTCGTTCGCAATCTGCGCGGAGTTGACAAAGAGCAGGCGATGCCCAATGACATTGGCATATACCAGGTCACCTTGAAATGGGTGTTGGAATCGAAAGAGTACGGGTTGACAAAGTAGAAACGAACCATATTTGTTGGCCCAGGCGTTGTAAGTAACAGCTTCATTTTTCAACGGAAGATCGAGCAGATTGCCGATCAAAGGAAATGGTTTTGGACCAGGGGGCAGCGGATATCGTGATCGCGACCTTTGAGTACTTATAATGTAAACTGTCACAACGCCCCAGAGCGCGATGAGAGTTGCGAGGGTAGGCGAGATTGACATTGGAGGCTTTTCGATTTTTCATTGCAGGATGATCTTATGCTTTATATGTGGACGCCCGTGGGACAAGAACTGGGGGGCATCAGATGTCAAGTCTATGACATTTGATACCGGGCTCTTGTCCAACGGTTTTGAAGACCGAGTGTCTTACATAAATTTTACCTTGTCAATGGTCATTGGCAGAATTCCAAATCTAGAACGACCGTTCCACTTGGATTCTTTTGTGCCGTGAATCTAAATGAATGACATACGATGATGGATACCCTGCTCGATGCGGGCTAATTTGTCGATTCAAGCACTCTGAAAATTGCGTTGCGGCACCGGAATGTCAGTGGAGGGTACTGTGAGGCTGCGAGGTTGTCTACCTGTCGGCAGAACTAGTACTTACAAGTTGTGTATTGTATCATAGCCACCGAGACAATTTAAATCGACCGATGCTCCGTTCCGCGGCTAGAGGCGCACGACGCAATAAAAGTCTTTCGTCGGACCCGCTGCAGGTGCATGACAGACTTTGGATGTCACTGACTCGATAAACTGGAAGGAAGCGAAAGTGGCTCGAAGTGGTTAGATCTGGCCCGACGAAACGGAGTCCGTCGGAACGGCCTGACAAGTACCCAGAAACTAACGTTCGTACGGGTGGCCCCCTCGCATGTTCAACGTTCAACGTTCAACTCCGATGGGGCCTGGTGGAGAATTATACAATATGCAAGATGGATTCAGTACGAGGTTTAGGTACATACACTTAATTTGTTCAGTTTAGTTTACACATTTTTTTCGTCTCGATTTGAACTTGAATACCATGTAATTTTTATTCACGCCGCACCTAGTCATTGTAGCATCTCAGTTTCATTCTTTTTTTTCTTCTTTTTTTTTTCTTTTTTGTACAGTAAAAGGAGCATAATGTTAGTAGTGGATTAGTGGTTCGGCGACTAGCTACGACTCGGACTTGCTTCAAGTTGCCATTGCGGTTTCAGCCGACGTAGTACCAGTCAAGATAGCGGACGGTCCTGCCATTGACTCCCGGGACCCAGGTAGCCAGAACGACTCCGTTAAAGATTGGTGCTATGATACGTGCGTTTTGAGCACTGACTATCTCCTCTTCAAATCCATTCGGAACGATATTAGTACAACTGGTCTGCACTAACTTGAAGTGAGTAATGCCAGTGTTAGACTGTCTGCGTAGAGTACATATTCATATTCATATTCCATTCAGAACAAAATGACAAAAAAACAAATGCAGGAAGCTAAGATGCTGATGACAGCCCGTTCCGACCCGAGCAAAGCTATGTTGTTCTCCTTGGCATTACTATTGTTTCGCTGTCATGCCCCAATCCCTCTCTTTCCCCAGCATCCGCGAATGCGATCGATGAACGGCTCGCCCCATGGCCAGATAAAGCCGTTAAGCCAAATCCCGTGTCAATCCCATTCCCTCTTCCGCCGTAGACCCTATGCGAATACATTTCCCGTATGTTCAAGATGAATCGCGGGGCAAGCGTGGATATTGGAACATATTGCATGACTTCCAGAACTAACAATTGCCCAGGACCTAGTACTGAAATGTTTCCAAAGTTAGATATACTGCCGAGGAGATTCCACATCATGATGCTGTGACCGACCGTACACGTTAGCCTCAATCCAAAATGGAGGGCCAGAGCGGGGACAGGACATACGCAAAAAAATAAGCCATGCCTTCCCTAACCAGCAGGTTAAGAAATGGACCGAGTCGCCACTTTTTCGTAACTCTGTACATTTCAACCCCAAGGATTGTAAACTGAACAATAACCAGTGTGCACATTATCCCTGCATGCACGAGTTGACAAAGGAGAGCTGCTTTGTTCCAGGGGTTCGAACTTGCAATGATGATCGAGCAGAATGAGTTGTCCAAGACCTTATCGACAATCGCTGTGCAGGGGTCTCATCAGTATGGTATCATATTACTTATCGACATTGGTTTCTACATACCCACGAGTCTCTTTGGATTGCTAAAAATAATGCTTGAAACAGTTGATGCAAGTATTTCCGCGAGATAGGAGGTGAGGAGTAGACCGAGGATTATCTTTGATCGGTTGTACATTGCCCATAGGCGTAGGATCATCACAACTATAATCAATTTGATCAATCGCTGTTTTTTCCCCCAGGTGACTGATATTATAAATGCTTACGATCGGCGGCACAAATATACACAAAAAGTGCCCACAAACTACTGAAGGCGTTGAGAACCGTACCTTGGAATTATTTCTCAATCCAGCATAGGTACAATACAACCAGAGGGGGTACTTACAGCTGTTCAGTGGCACAATGAGTGCCAACGTTGGAGAGAATGCACAGGTAACAATAACGAAGGCTCACAGCTGCAGGTCATCACCAAAAGTCAGCGGCAGTCAAGAAGAAAGGAGAGGAAAATCTCACTGTTGCAGGACCGGGTAGAAAGGGGGTCCCCACTTTCAAATGCACAAGTCAGTTCACTCACTGGACACATTCTTAGACATACTGAAGAGTTCGATCCTGATCATGATGGCCAATGGAGAATTAGCATTGGATAGATAATATGAAGTGACCTTGAACGTACATAAAGCCACAGAGCCCAAGATATCGAATCTGTTAGGTATATTGTAACAATGAGTTCACATTGTGGCCACTAGTGAGGTTTCGAACAGACAATAACGAAGAGTGTAGACACCAGGGTCCAAGGTCTATTCTATAGAGCTCTTAGGTTAGAAATATTGGCACGAAAAAAAAAAATCAGACCCAGATATACTCTATCTGACCAGGCTATCAGTCAGTCGGAGCGAGGTTTGTACATAATTGGAAAATAAAACAATACCTCATTCGAAAAAGTGAGGACTGGAAACATCGAGATCAGAACGAATGTTGAATGTGTGCAAGAGGGAATTACCATAATCATATAAGATGGCAGTGATGATCACAACTGCAACTCCTCAGAAAAATGGTGCGTCTGTTGAATTAAGCATGGGCAGCAAACGCACAGGAAGCATAATTATTTAGCTGAATGCTCTGTAAGTTTGTTTGCAGAGTACTAGAATCCATTGCATGTACTGGGAGAGAATATGTAGCAGGTTGAAGTGATTGAGAGGGAAGGAGGGGGTTCCCTATGAGGTTCGCGCACCGGTATAAAGCTGGACTGGTGAGGACTGCTGGTAATCGGCGGCTTGATTGCGGCTGAAGCAGTGGAGCAGATATGAGATATTGAGAGCCCGGCGCCACAGCTCCCAATTTCCGAGGGATTACCTGCCACCGCGGCAAATCGAACCGTTACCGCTGCTCACTGGTACTACTAGTACATATGCTTGCCATATTGGCAGTTGCCGAAGGCTCGGAAAGAAGCATATAGCATCTGTATGACCACAGTCAATTCAAGTGATCTAGACCCTGCAAAAAAAACTGCAGACCTACTACTTCAAGTTCTGTGCTGGGCGCCGATTACGTGTTTTTTGTGCCGCCGGTACCCGATGAGGTCGGCTGCAAGTCCGCGATGCGCAACGAGACGAGTCACGGCTGACGTCAGCTATGACACCAGAGAGGATGACACAAATGGAATGGGAATCGAGAAGCAGGGACAGAGATGGAGAACGGAGACAGAACAGAGCAAATGCTGATACAATAATATGTATGTATAAAGTAATCACAGTATACTATATACTTTAAATTTGTTAACAGATAATGCACTGATGTCTCATTTGGTCTCTGGGCCACAATACTAAGACTATTACTAAAAGAGCCCCTGTTTCTAGTTTAATATTTTGTTTGCCAAGATGCATACTTTTTGCCACCTCTTCTTATACACTTTATGATTGCACCAGTAACCCTGGCCATGATCTTGGACTGTGATTGATTTCGTGTCCCAGCTTTTAATAGAAATATGTCATCCAGGTTGTGTAAATTGTGCAAAGAAAGCTGCCATCACCTGCCATCACTGGAATTGATTTTTCTTCAATAATAGAGTCAACAACATTCATGACAGAGAGTGGTTATGGTCGAATAGAATTTTGGATGCTGCATGATTGTAGTGGAGAAGAAGTGTAACTCTGTGTGTTGAGAGCAAGGCAAATGTATTGAAGCAATGGACATTGCTGGTAAAACTGTAAATGACCATCTGGAGTTATTCTAGCACTGCCCCATCCAATTTCTTCATTTATAACTAATGGCCTCAGCTGCTGGAAACCAGGTGCAAGTGCCATTAAATCACTGTCATTCAAATGAACTGATGGATGGAGCTGAATGGATATTCCTGTGAGCCTCAAGGCTGTAAAATGATAAATATCTTGAAGAGTCAGCACATGAAAATCATTTGATCTCTTTAGGATTCCATGAATTTCAGGCATATAATCAGAGGAGACTGTGAGCTGGAATTCACGAGAACAGACTCGTTGCATTCCCATTGAGAGTAGTGAGCCAATATTATCCCCTGAATAAATTTCATCTTGCAATGTGACCACAGTTATGGTTTTGATGACTGGAAGTTGCATACAGGCAAAAAGACTCCCAATAGAGATCATGGACAAGACATTTAATGCCAACTGTCAAGTCATCATGCATGAAAATGCTTTAGAATGGACACAGCTTGTATATCTCTTCACTCTATCCAGTTCAGGTGGTTCCAGCCTTCTCAAAAGCTTACAGGTCTATATCAGATCAGTAAATTATTCACTAGAAATTTTTGAAGAAAAGACCTTACCCCAGCCATATAATTGAAATAATACAGACTAGGATTACACTTTATTAGTGGTCTCAGGTCATCTAGCTCCATCCATAATGTATCCAGGGCTGGTTCTTTGAAGGCTTGACATGTAGTAGCCAATGCAACAAGGTCAGCAATACTGGCAGTGCATTAAGAGTACCACGGTGGCCATATGGACTGGTGCTCAATGAGGGGATAGGGAACATAACGGTGAAAAAAAATGAGGTGAAGAATCTCGTCAACGTGCAATGATTGAGATAGAAAATGGCCCCTCTGTCAAATTTGTCTGCACTGTGACATTTACAGGTCACGGTCACCATCATGTCACGCGAAATAATGAGTATACTAATACAAAGTCCCATTGTTCCCCTTCAGCATCAGAACTCAAATAGATGCACATTCGATTGGCAAATCGCGCTTTCTCTACCGCAGCATATGGATGCGACCAATGGTAAGTTGACCATCAAACATCATACTAGAATCCGAAAATAAGTAAACCGGAGTGCAGTCTTAGTTACTCGGGATCTCGCACCTGGATGACTTTAGAAGTTGGTAGTCCACCGTCTGCACGATGTGATTATTTCAACCTTGCAAACGTAGCTGTATGCAATGTGATCTTACCAAATTTCATTGGTGCATCGGAGAAACTGAGGTCTTTCAAACTGAAAATAGCCGCAATAACTTGGGGTGCGATCTGTAGCGATTTCCAGCCCAAAACGATACCAAAACGAGAAGAGAGAGCCATCATACCTTGGTAAAGAGTTCATGAGTCATCAAGCTATGAGGAAAGTATGGTATGAGTAATCCAAAAGTACGCTCTGACCAGCGACGCTCTCACCCTCCTTGTGCACGAATATCTACCCCACGGGGCCGCAATGGCTGCATCCATTATCAGTATCCGGACCACATATAGGTGGGTATATGACGCACCCCTTGATTGCCTTCAAATATGAAATTGAAAGTGGACGAAGGCCCGTCGCTAGCAAGTGCATTCTCAATGAATTTCATCAGCTCTTTATTCCTGTCATCCTCTGCGCCACCAATACTTAGTTGAATCAGCTTCTGCAACTCTTTCTCGCGGCCAGGAGCAGCATAATAATCAACCACAGAAGAAAGCGCAGAGGAAAATAGTAGAGCAGAGGGCACAGTCTCGGCAAAGATACTGTATGCGACAGTCTGAATAGTGGATTGTTTGGCATTCGCCAGGACCTTGGCAATGAATCGATCATTCTGCACATTGTTTGTGATGACCGATGTGGCTAGTACATCCGCGGCGCCCTCAAGGGAGATCTATTATAAGAATCAGCACACTATCCATTGCTCGATGCGGCATGGAAACACACAGTCCCTCTACTGAACCGTTTCAGTCGGTTGTTCAGGTAGTACATGATGCCGTTCGTCGACTTGTTTGCAGTCTGGTAGATAGTCCAGTCGTGATTTGGATCCGCATTGAAGTATATATACCTGGATATCGTCCGTCATAGCTCTGCCACAAGTAAACTCGACCAACACACATACCTAGTCACATCCGAAAACATTTCAGACCACTCGGTGATCGTGTGTCCCCCCCAAACGGTGTCGAACATAGTGATAGGCAAACCAATCTAACCCGAATGTAAATGATGACGTTAAGGTGTTCTAACGAGTCCTTCCACATACAATGAAGTCTGCTGCCCAGTAGATAGGCAGCCGATTAATGACGTCTTTGACAATATCTACGGTCTTGGTAGTTTGACTCGCTGACGTTGAGAAGTTCTTTACCAAGATTGCGAACATCTTCGCAAATGATTCACCGGATAGTGTCTCATTCACGATGCATTTCCGCACCTATCGATTTCAGTACCGATGATAGGTATAGATATAGTCCGGAACTGACCTCTTGCGATGCTCCTTCCATACCTTCAGTGAGTGTAGAGATACGCCTTCTATATAAAATGTCTAGGCGGTGATCATTGTCCGCAGGATCAAATGGACTGGGCCTCAAGAAATCGTAGTATGCAAGATAATTTGGTGATCGAGAAGAGAATGAAGAAAGCATGAAATCTGGTGTCATGAACGGAAATTGGGCATAGATCGAGCCAGCAGGGTACTGATCCGGCAGAAGAGAAAACAAGAGCCTATTAAGCATCCCACCGTATGACCCATCGTCTGTATTGACCATGCAGTGCTGATATCCCCAAGATGTTAGATTGTATGCTGAAGGCTTCAGCGTGAGATGTACCGGACAGAGCGGAAATGGGACATATACTGACGGGTGTAGTCCACTGTTAGAAACCTGTCACCACGGGTCAAGCATACCGCATCGGCAAGAATGGCACGCGAGATCGTAAACCCTGGACAAAGCCCAGCACCTGCCATAGGCGGCTTTGTTTCCTCTGCTTGCAAACCAACCTTCCGAAGGCACTAACGTCAGCATTAACGAGAACCTCCAAGCATGAGTATACGAACATAAAGTTCCAAATCATCGATATCTCCATAAAGCGATTCTGCTACAGACTACAGATGATTCAATTGAATGAAACGAAGGAGTTATGGGGGGACTCTTACGTAGACGGCTGGGTCTGGATTCCATTCTTGAAATGACTTGTATGCTAAAAAAGCTCCTTAGTAAATGGACTATCATAGCATAGCCAGAGATGGCTCACGTCGTAAACCAAAGAATTCGCGAAACTCATTTAGCTAAGGGTGTTCTGTGTGTAAATTGCTCGATCGCAGAAGAAATGGCGTCTTACGGTACAAGCTCCCCATTTCCTTCCCTGCTCGATGGCCAAAATCTCTATCACTCTCATTGCAGGGGGACAACCTCTGGCACGAAACGCGCCAGCACGTGCCTCGGTCGCATCTTGCAAAATCCGGGCAAGGTCGTTATCAGAGAAACTACCATCAGTTCCCCGTTCCAGTCTAGCAGAGCGCTGGATTACAAAACTGAAAACGGTAGACAGATTGTAAAACACACCCGTTAAATGTCCAGTTCTTAACATTACCGGGAGGGACCATCTTTTCCCGAGCCACTGTAATGAATTCATTTACAGTTACCTGTGGAAAAATACGTCAAGTTTTCAACATAGATGAAACAGGAAAACGTGCCGATTTCGGGTCTTTGCCGTCAAAGAGTTCTCCAAACATTCCGTCCAGCCATTTTTCGTCTTGTGCACTTATGGCAGCATGCCAACGATACAGTAAGTTAAACTCAATCGAAACGGCATTTCCTTCTCCCCGCGGAGAAACACTATGATCAACTTCGCGGTATTCCTATCAGGCATTGTCATTGATGAACATCCGCTTTGTACAATTAACGCCCGCTTACCCCAAGTGGGTCAAGGCGCCAGGTCAGGCCGTCCCTTACGAGTCCCAAGATGCCACCGACATAATCTGCAAGAATCATCTGCACGAAGAATGCAGTATTGACTAGTCTTGCTCTCTCGAAAATTTCGTCATCTTGAACAAGTTGGGACGTCTTATTTTCTGGGGGAGGCGAGGTGAAGGAACCAAATTCATTGAGCTCGAGGATCTTCTGTGCAATATACTGTCATTGGGTTAGCACACAGTGTCATGATCGGACAAGAAACTGAAACTCGCGTTATGATGACGATTAAATAGCACGGCAAATGCGCAAACTGGGGGAGGCATGAATAGCAGACGAGAATCTGAGAAAGCGTCGTTCCAGATCTTGCCGGTACCGTCTTTTCTCCGTATAGCGTCCATTTGTTGTGCGCCATGGCCATAGACAAAACCGAGATCAAGGTAGCTACTGGCGTCGTTGATCGTCCAATCCACCACGTTTGTGTTGAAGATGGTGTGAATGATCAAGTCTGCAAATGCGAAAAAGAAGCTCGATAAGCCTCCAGGTTGGGGTACAAAGTCATCGTTGGGCCGACTCATAAGACTATCAAATACTACGCCAGGGTCTGGAAGAGTCGAAAGGGTCTTTATATGAGTGGAGGGCACAGATCGTGCATATGGTTGACCAGCCTGTCCGAGAGATGGTAGAAGGACATTGTAGTTGGAGCCATCTGCGCTTCGGAACGCATAGGGGACATTGGGTTCCTTTTCCAAGGTTGACGGGCTATTACGGAAGGTGGAAATAAATCCTGTGGGAGGATGTGGGAGGTCCTTGTATACTGTTGTGAATGTATTAATGATGTCGGGATAAGACTGATAATTGACAACCCACGTAAATCAATGGAAAGTTGCTCTGCTAATTTACCGAATACTGAGTCGTCAGGAAGGCGCGCCATCATTGTCAGAACCTTCTCGAGCTAAATTGTGGTGTGAGAGAACGAAAGCAGGGTAATATTGAATACTTGCAAGAAACTCTCTATCATCGATTGTACCACCGATGTGGGTTATGGCATTTGCGAACGCAGGCTATTCGCCACAAATAAGATCGTATATTCACGAAGGTGCGGAGAACTTGCCAAGTCATCAAGAGTGAAAGGTAACCCACGCTGAGCGATTTGTTCGAGGTCTTTAAAGGTTCTACCAGGGGCATGCTTGGGCGAGGTAGCATTACTTATGGTAGATTGCACTCTAGCGAGCAACTTCTGCAGTGTAGATTGTAACGCAGTCCCGCGTCCGATAACACGCTTGGGTTGACCCATTTTCCGCACTGACGTGGCAGTCGAGTTGTGATACCGATAGCCTGAAATGTACTGTGATGTGAATGATTCAAGGCATTCCATGGGCAGAAATGGGATTACTTATACTATTTGGCGCAGCACACCGTCCTGGAGCCGTGCCTGAATTCGAGGCCTGTGAAGGAGAGGTGTAGGATTTGGGCTCATAATCGGAGACTTTTCAGCCCCGATCCTGTTGCGTGCGAGACGGGCTATGTCCTAGATCATATGAGAAATATGGCAGTAAGCTCAACCCCCGATGAAAATAGTGGGAACCTGCTCCAAAAAATAGTTGTACAAGCACCCTTGGATCTGAGCACACGGTGGCAGAGACAGTGCCAAAAGATTAGCTGGACCATCGGTCGAGAGGTTCGATGGGGA
>JBBPME010000182.1:0-41741 GCA_038090155.1 Rossbeevera pachydermis
TGTAGGATGAAGAAAGTGTGTGATTATTTCATGCAGTCCATTTGAAATCCGACTATCATACGCCGTTGATGCAATCTCGGATGTCCAGCTCACTGAACCTTGGCCGGAGCATCATTGACATTAGGACCAAAACGAGAAACAAAGTTCTACTCCTGTGGAGATTATGTACTGGTAGGCGCGGAGACTGACGCCCCGCACGCTCCAAAGCCAGCTAGTTGACGTCCGATGCTCGCGTTGTTTCCAGTCTTCGAGACTACTTGACATTATTTTTTGTTACGCCACTGAGAACAGGCTCTTCTCCCAAGGTACACTATCGTGGACTCGCCCTGTGGGACTATGTTGGCTATTAGTACGTCCAGTCGCCGCTTCAATTGATTTGTACCTTACTCTCCCTATTCATGTTCATATATTTACAGGCTACCTCTTTTAAGTATACAGCAGTTGTATCCCAATGGCGACCCAGGACTTGGGCAGTTGCTCGACTCTGGACCCTCGACCTTGGGAATGCACCAAACAAAAGTCAAGGAAACTGGTGGTATCTATCGACGGTACCTCCAACAAGTTTGGTCGCAGGGTAACGTTGGCCATTTGGATTCAGTCGACCCCAATCGCTCAGCGCTCGTCACTCTCATCCAGAATACAAACATTGTCGAACTCTACAGTCACATCATTAAGAGCGACGAGCAGCTCACGTACTATAGCAGTGGAATCGGCACGGCTGCTAAAGTCTCTGGCCCATCTCTGCGTAATAAGATATCCAATGCCTGGGACATGGCTATTGGTCGGTGGGTCATCATTTACACGCAGTAAGGCTTGATCTGGATAGTGTGGAGCAGCAACCTACACAAGGTCGTCATGGCTTCCTACCGCTGGCTGTCCGACAATTACCAAGATGGGGACAGTATCTTTTTGTTTGGTGGGTGATTTCGTCTGATAGCGTGGAGACTGCGTATTTCTGATTTCTTTTCTAGGCTTTTCCCGTGGTGCTTATCAAGTCCGAGTGTTAGCGGGCATGATTGCTCGTGTGAGCCTGCTTCAATCTGTTGTGATATCATATTGAATTGCTTGAAAGGTTGGGCTACTTCTTCCAGGAAACTATGAGCAAATACCGTTGTAAGGCGTTTCTGCCGCCCTGGCTTGTCCGTGCCTGACATGCTGTAGCGCTTTCGAATTATATTCTAAAACGAAAGATGACGTGGGAAAGCAACCTGAGAAAGAAGATGACGACACTCAGTTGGCGAAAACGTTCAAGGAGACATTCTGTCGGAAAGACGTTCATATTCACTTTATCGGGGTGTGGTGGGTCCTTTTTTTTTGCAGCTCTCATTCCTACAACGAACACATTTCGCATATATTCAGGGACACCGTGTCCTCGGTCGGCTTCGGGAGGTATAATATTTTACCCTGCACGACGACAAGTTCAGACGATCCCCATTTTTGCTATTTTCGCCATGCCTTAGCTTTGGACGAGCGACGAGTCAAGTTTCTGCCGGAGTATATATGTGGCGGAGGATCTAGCAATACCGGTGACGGGCGCATCAAAGAGGTCTGGTTTGCAGGCTGTCATGCCGATGTGTAGGTCATTTTCAGCTGACCGTTACCCCAATTATAACCTCCATACTACAAGCGGTGGCGGAAACAGACGCAACGAGAAGCTGGAGCTTGGTGACATTCCATTCCTCTGGATGAGGAATCAGGCTGCCACTGCCGGGCTGAAAATGAAACCTGCTGACGTGATGTGGAAGATCGATGATCTGGATAAGCGGATCACAAATTCCATGCACTTCCATTGGTGGTTGATGGAATTCTGGTTCTTCAAACACTTGGTATACTCCGACCCGAATAGGTGCACTCTCAGGTGTGGTTGCATGACATTACTTGAGCGCCATCCTAATCACTGCCAGCAGACCTCACTTGGGGGATGTACGGAGGATTGTACAGGGGCAAAAAGTACACGTGTCCGCCCTGTTCAAGCATAACTACAAGCCCTTTGCTCAATTCCATGATGACAATGAATTGTGGCCAGAACCCATGTTTTGGAATCATGCGCCAAGCCACGAGCGGCTTCAGGGACTATCAGCTATATGGGACAAAGATATTTTTGACCATTCTGTTCGGACGCTCCTCGACCAACTCAAAGAAGGCCAATCAAATCAGGAAGTCCTTGGCTGCTTGGCTTTCATGTTGACCTTTGGTGTGGTTTGTGCATTATGCTCCCTCGCTGAACTGATGATTGGATCTTAGATGTCTGCAAGAGCGAGATCGAGACTTGCAATGACGCAAGACAGATTTTATGCCCACTTTTAAACAGCAATGACAAGGTGGTACAACTCGGTACTGCAGCCATCTACTGCGAGTTGGACTGGAGCTTGCCAGCAGATGATGACCAAGAAATCCGTCAACGAATTATGAAGAACGTGTCGGAGCTTTTGGACAGCAAATTTGAAGATTGTCGTTTGGCTTGCAGATGTCTGCCACCTCTCTGCAAGAAGATACCTGAAGTGATCAACGAAGAGAACCTGACGAAGCTCGTCCGACTCGTTGCACGTATCGACGAACCTAAGCCACCCCCGACGACTTTTTCCCAGAGTGCGCATGCATTGTCCATGCTAATGGGACGTGAGTCAACTTTCAACTTCTCGGCTTCAAAACCATCTCTGATGATGCTACATCTTGTCTTCGCCAGAGGACGCCAACTTTGCGCAAAAGCTTGTTAATGTACGGGCGGTGGAAAATATTACCAACACTCTGCATTACAATTGCAAGTGAAACTGTCCAATCTGTTCGGCTATGTAAGGTTAACGTCGAATCCTATCAGGCGGTCCCGCGCTAGTTTCGTTGTTGAACATTGTGGATGGGTTGGCAAATCATGGTGCGTATTCTACTACCCCTCCACCGATCCTCCAGTAAGATCAAAAACAGTGGAAAGCAAGCATCTTATAGAAGCAGACACGGTGGTTCCCATCATTTGCAAGCTGCTCAAACATTATGACAGCGTTGTTACTCCAGCGGCCATTCGTGTTCTTTGCTCCTTCCTTTCGGTTGGTTCGTCCGCGGTGTCAATCAAGATGAGGACGGATTGTTGATCCGACTTCGTAGACAACCTCCGGGATAAAATCCGCCAATGCAACGTGCTCCCTATCTTATGTCAGATACTCCGTCAGTGCTCAGACGAGACCCGAAAAGTGGCCTGCGGAGCGTTGGTGGAATTCATGAAGCACGGTACGGTCATATCTTTCGATCTGACAGTTTGTACAAGATTGCATGGTTGATGCGGGCTCAAAGACACCCTACGGGCCAGAATGCTCGAATGCAAAGTTTTCCCTACCTTGTTTCGTATGCTTCGGCAGCAGTGCTCTGGCGAGACAGTTCAAGTGTCATGTGACGCTTTGGTCGAATTCGTGAAACGTGGTACGATCGTCTGTTTGGATCAGATAGTCGAAGGAATGATGCGTTGTTGATGTTGTTTCGCAGATAACCGCCGGAATGAGATGCTGAAATGCAGAGGATCCCCTACTTTGTTTAGTGTGCTGCGTCGGTGCTCTGAGTCTGGCGAGACCATGCAAGTGGTATGTAACACGTTGATCGAATTTGCTGAACATCGTATGGCCATTTATTTTTATCCGACCGTCGGGGCGAGAATAAGTGGCTGATGCGATCTTACAGCTAGCTTTCGGCGTAAAATACTCAAACACAATGTGCTCTGGACCTTGCTCGACTTTAGCTGGTGGCAATCTGACAAATCCAAGCAGGCGGTGTGTAAGATGCTGGTTGAGTTCGCAAAACATGGTATTGTTGTTTATTTTGATCTAACAGCCGAGTGAGAACGCGTCGTTGATGTGATCGTTCATAGATAACCTCCAGGACAAGTTACTCGAATGCAAACTGTTGCCCGTATTGTGTGATATGCTCCGTCGATATGATATGTATCACACGCTCTGGCGCTCCAACGAGGCTATGCAAGTGGTATGTGTATGTGACACATTGGTGAAACTCGTACGGCATGGTATGGCTGTTTATTTGAATTTTTAAGTTGAACCAACCCATTTTTCATAGATAAAATCCGGGACATGCTGGAACATGATGTATTCCGTGCCTTGTATGTCGTGTTCAGGGATCAACGGATCTCTAGCAAGACTGCGGAAGTGGTCAGCAACACGTTAATCGAATTCGTGAAATGTGGTAGGTTCACTTCTCTGAATCTGACGGTCAAATGGACAGTGCGTCATTGATCCTTATTTGTAGGGAGCCTCCAGGATGGAACGCTCCAAAACGAAATGTTTTTCACATTCTATCACGTGCTCCATCAGTGGCATTCTGACGAGCACAAGCAAGTAGTATGCCACACTTTGATTGAATTCGTGAAGCATGGTACTGTCATTTATTTCAATCTGCAGTTCAGAAAGAAAAGCAAAAAAAAAAAACTGATACGGGTTGATAGATGACCTACGAGACAAGATGCTCGAAGGCGATGTATTTCCCAGCTTGTGTGATATACTCCGTGCTAGGCGCTGGTCTGGCGAGACGAAGCAATTGGTATGCAATACACTGGTTGAACTGGTAAAACATGGTGTGGTCGTTTGTTTCAATCTGGTGACTGATTCCAGAATGCGTGGTTGATGTGCATTCGCAGATACCCTACGAACCAGAATGCTCGAATGCAGAGTGTTTCCCGCCTTGTTCGACATGCTTCATCAGAAGTGCTCCGAAGAGACTGTGCGAGTGTCAGGCAATGCTTTGGTCGAATTGGTGGAGTATGGTACGAGCATCTGTTCGAATCCGGGACATAATGTGTCATTGATGCGGGTTCGTAGATAACGATAAGATGCTCAATTGCGATGTATTCTCTGGCTTGACTGACGTGCTCAAACGTACAATCGAGTACAAGCAAGCAGTGGACAAGACGTTGGCTACGCTTGTGGAACAAAATAAATTGACCGGGGAAGCCGCGCACAAGAGCATGGTCAAGCAAGTGACGACCATGATATTAACCCAGCTGATGACTCATGGTATAATTATTTCTTTAATCTGGCCGTCGGGACGAGAATGCATTGTTGATATGATTTCATAGATAAACTCCAGGACAAAGAATGCATGGTGATCCCAACCTTGTGTGAAGTGCTCAGTTGGCCCTCTGACGAAACCAAGGAAGTGGTATACAAGACGTTGGTTGAAATCATGCAACATGGTATCGTTTGTTTCCATCTAATAGCTGAGATAAGAACACACCGTTGATGTGGGTTTGTAGATAACCTTGATGTGATGTTCAAATGCAAAGTACTCCACATCTTGTGTTATGCGCTCTATCAGTGCAAGTTTGACGAGAGGATGGCTTTATGCAATAAGTTTGTCGAGTTTGTTAAGTGTGGTATGGTTGTTTGTCTTAATCTGACAAGCTGAGACATGAATCTGACATTGATACTGATTCCTAGATGCTCCTCGGGATAAGGTTCTTAAATGCAGAGTGCTTTCCACCTTGTGTTACGTGGTCCGCCAACGTTTTGTCGAGCCTGGACAAGTGAATCGCATTAATATGGTGGTCGGAATTAGGGAACATGCCAGCGGTATAGCTTTTGTTTCAATCAGACTGAATCATTCTTGTCACTAATCTTAACATAGATGATCATCCCGAAAATCCCAACGAATTGTGCATAACCTTGGTTCCAGTTCCAGTTCCAGAACTTTTGGAATCGGCGGAACCGGCGTGACCAAGAATTTCTCACGAACAAATTTACTAGATATACTAGTAGATGTGTATATATTTTGTCGTTATAACAATTGTAACAAAGCACCAGCCCTAGTGCTCAGCCGGCTCAGCTCGAGCCTGCCATGATGTCACCTGGACTTCACGAGCCCTCTGAGCCGTTGGTGTGCCAACGGTAGGTCCTGGTGGGCATTCCGGTCATTTCTAGCTCTTGAGATGTCATCTGAGAGTTGTTTCGAATGGTTTAAGTTTAGTTATTTATTAGTTCCTTGCGGTTTAGTGTGCACTCCGTGTTGCCGTGTCGGATTGATCCTGGCTAGCATGATGCCCCTGACACCATTAGACAACCTCGAGCGCTCGTGATGTATTTTGGAGTCTCGGAATCAATGTAATGCGATATGTATACGGGACCGATTAGATTTGACACCACTTTGGGGGAAAAGAGAAGACTTCGATAAACGCTAGTAAGGAAGAAGCGGAACACATCGTAGCACTACTTGGCGCATACGCTGCCTCAACTCTTCAATTTCAGAATCCAGAATGCTGAATTGCCATATGAGCTTCTCGATCATCTCCAACACGTAGTCATGCCCTCCGGGAAGTGCAACCCCTGTATGAAAATCAGCGATGCATCGATGCACTCTCATTCTTGGTTCCTCGTATGCTTGTAGGGCGAAAGCAACCGCATCGGGTGTCACGCGGTCGCCTGAAATTGAGAGGAAGATAATTTGCATGACGCAGATCAGGTCAATGATGTAGGCCATCAGAAGCTTGACGTCCTTTTGACTAAGGAAATGAGACGCGAAAGGCGCTTCCGTTCAGCAATGAGGCAGTGGCGATGTAAATATAGCTACTCACGCCTCCTGGTACCTTTCGTACATTATCGTGGGGGGAGGTGCAGCCCTCAGGATGGGGGGGAGGGCGGGCAACTTGGGAACCTGCAATTCAGCTAGTCTGCTATATAGTAGTCCAGGGGCCGACAAAGCTCTACAATGCAATCTCTTGGTCAGAAAGGTTGATTGTGGTGTTGAACCAAACCGCTCACTCGCTCGACGTAACGGCAGCGTCAGTGATACCTTCAAGATTGAGGTTGTCGGTGCGAATCAGGTAACTGGTGATCCTATCATCCATCAAGCACTGCAAAAATAGTATCAACATTAAGCAATGTGAAGAGAGGGAAACATACTTCATCAGGATCATTAAAATTCCAGACTCGAGTGATGTCCGTACGGATGACTTTTAAACATTCATTCAACGTGTATCCGCGAAAGGCGGCACTCTTCAGAAGCATGCTCCAGAATTCTACAATTTTCGTCAGAGGTTGAACAATTTATTATTACAGACCCACTCTGCTTCCCAATACTGCAGTGGAACATGTCGGACGAAGTGGAAATAAATGAATGGCAGAAGGTACGTACGATATCGATAAATCAATCTTCCCTTTGATGCTGATCCGTTGAGCGATTCTCGCCATAGTTCGTGGAGCTTTGCCAACATCATAATATGCCATGATTTCGTCGGTGGCATTGAGAAGTTCGGAAAGAGAACTAGAGCAACTATCCAATGCTAAAAGAATCGTAAGAAGTTACTCCTCCAGAATTCGCAACCACGTCCCAACGCACTAGAAACAGTGACATGTCTCACATCGTCTCCTGCTGCCTCGCGGAGAGGTTTGATACAATGTTCCTCCATGAATTTCGACTTGAAATTCTCCAGGGTGTCGTCTTTGGGTAGCTTGATTTCTAGCTGTACATTGAGCATATCCACTTTGGTGAATACTACTACTAGCGGAACTAAAGAGAGTCATAAGTCAACCTGCACAGTGCTCAACCAAACAACGTACCGTCGCCTAAAATCTCTTTTCTGCGTTGCAGGAAGTTTTTCACACCTGTATCGAGCACAAGAACACCAGAATGGGGTATCTCTAAGCATAGCCTGAATCCCTTTGTCAACAACACTGATGGATACAACGAACTCGCTTACCAAACCGCATGAAGCCGATCCTTTAGTTCAGGCGTCTTATTTCTTTTGGCGACGAATCCTTGCACGATCTGCACATCACCCGACTCGAACCCGAGGCTGTCATGAACTACGAATCTTTCGTTCGTCGGAGAGATGAACTCCCGTTCAACCTCAGGTTCAGCAGAAATATTCTTGGTGGGCCTCTGAGAGGCAAGATGTGAACTGATATGATATACAACATGACCGAATAACTCACAGTGATTCGGATGCCAAATACTTTCAAGATTAGCGAGGTCTTGCCAACTCCTGACTAAAATATATGAGTTCAACTCAATAACGGAAAAAACTGATATCTACATTTCCAATGATCAAAAGTCGGAACCTGTAAGGAGCCTCCTCAGCAAGTGAATGAATCTTGTCAGAGCCAGGGCTCACCTTGGACAATCTTGAATGGTTCCAGTGGTGACAGCGGACAACTAACGAAGTCCATCAAGAAGGTTCATTAAACACACCTAACAAATCACAAACCGCCTGCTGGTGTAAAAAGACCACAATATCGATGTTTCGTATCCTCTTATAAACTATGAAATAAAGCAAGTAGTCCACAACGGCAAGCAAATTCATTCTGGGATTACTAACGTCTCATGCTCCCTCCGTTACGCAGGGATTGGATGTCACGCAAATTGATGTCCGTGTTCATGGTTATTCGCTTGCGCCAGTGCGAACTGCAGATAACCGATGCACGGAAATGATCACTACTAGGGACGATACTACTGGAAGGGGCTCGACCGCCTGCATAAGTTTCCAACTAAGGAAACGGCTCACATAGGCTGTTTGAACTCCTCCCGATGTGATTCTCCTGCTTGTATAGCCTTTTCGACCTTGTCGAACTGCTTGCCATTCTTGTACAGTGTGATGGACTGGATCACTTTAGTAGAACTCCTTGCAAGACTTATGTTGATAGCTAGAAAGGTAGGATCGAATGCGGCTAGAATCCCGAGTACTATGCTCTTACCCGGTACATAGAATGTTGTTTGTGTAGCACTATCAGCGGCCATGTCACAGTGAGGATGGGTGAAGCAGTCTAAGTTACTCAAGCGCTAATTGTCCCAAGGCGATTCAACGTGGGGACCGCATACCGTGGCCCACGCCTTCCCAAATTGCAAAGTTCCATGAGTGCCTTAAAAGGCCTAGAAAGGATATACCAGGTCTCGTACCCAGGCCTCTAGCTGTGTGTAAAAGCGGACCAAAAATGGCAGCCTACAGAAGGACTGCATCGA
Source organism: Rossbeevera pachydermis (assembly GCA_038090155.1). Classification (NCBI taxonomy): domain Eukaryota; kingdom Fungi; phylum Basidiomycota; class Agaricomycetes; order Boletales; family Boletaceae; genus Leccinum; species Leccinum pachyderme. Next base: position 8,947 of record JBBPME010000182.1, read on the forward strand.
AAAGGTACTATCAAACGTTATCGTCTTTGAGTTTTCCATTCTGCTGCCTGTGTGCCTCGGAATGTATTAAGGATGGCTTAAAGGGCGTGTCATGGTATGTAAGGGTGCGACCCGATACACAAGACTCAAGGAAGACTCGCGCGCAAGAGATGCAAGTAAATGAGTATTCCAACGTAAGGAGCTACAATACATGCGACGAGACGTTATATACTACCTATTGTGTACGCGTGTTATGCAAGGCAGTGTCCGGTCGAGACTTAATACGTAAGCGATGACGTCAGAGACACAGGAATACTGTGATATAAGTGACGAGTCGAGAGACTCGGAACGGACTCGAGTTAGAAGAGAAGACAAGAGGAAAAGAGAGAACCGTTTCTTCACATGGTACATATCGATCTTGGATGCCAGCTTCTGCCACTGGTATAATACTATGCTCAAATGTAGAATACAAAACGCCGGACGACTCGCATGCGCCTTCGCGAACTACACCTGACCGACACGCGGATGTGATCACCGGGATGGATGGATGTTCGACCAACCAGCGAGTACCTGGTCGTCTGAATTCATCCTCTCATCTGTGCGTGTGTTTCCAAATACATGATACGACAGACGAGTATATATATTATCGAGAACGTGTGATTAGTTATAAGGGAAATGTGAAAGAGATAAGGGAAATGAAGAAACGTTACAACCTGCGCAAGTACGTGACTAAGCGGAACGGCCTACAGGGGTTGCCTGAATTCCTCCCGATGCGATTCGCCTGCACGTATAAACTTTTCGACCTTTTTGAGTCGCTCGGCGTTCTTATAGAATGTGATGGACTCCATTGTTTTTGCAGAACCCCACGCAATACTAATGTCGATAACTGGAAGAGCGGGGTCGAACACGACTACTAGTAAGTCTCTGCGAGCGCCTGAAATAGAACGTTGTCTCATGCGTTCTTTGTGTGGTGGTGGAAATATCGCCAGTGCCCATACCTCGACTCCAGGACGGGTGAGGTTGTCTGTCGATGTGATAAGTGACTCGGACTCGGTGGTTAGCGGGGTTCAAACTGTCAAAACATACGAGTATTAAGCGTGTGAACACTTCCCTATCTCGATCACTTCTACTAAAAGAGGTACGTCATAATTCACTTTTGTTGGACGAGCGTACTGTATAGATGCCAGGGTCCATCCAGACCGCACGGCGTCATTAGCCAAGACCCAAGCATTCATTTTCTCACCCACGAGCCACTAAATATACATTGTACAATTGGCTACTATATCATTATCAGTTTGAATATCACCTTAATTCGAAAATGCCGTAAATCAAACCGCCTGCACCTTCTGTTCATGGTCCGTCGTGACCTTCTCTGTGTCACTTACTTCGTTCTTGATGTCTGAGTCGTCGCCGCTATACACCGTCTTGCGATCGACCGAGTACTCCCGCAAGAACAACGTCAGAATCAACGAAAACCCGGCTAACCCAGTGCACACGATCCACATCGTCGCTATCGAACGTGCCCATGCATGCAACACCGCATTGCGCAGCACGACGTCCTTATGTTCGAGACATGTGATCAACTGTGACACAAAAAGGAAAAGGAAAAAACCACTATGACGTACAGGAATCAAATGTACTCTGCCCACGCTTCCGTTGAGCTCCGCGATGCTGCTGCCGAGTCCGAGACTTTCAGCGCCTGGGATCGCTGCGAGCTTGCGTGGAAGGACGATTGCGATGACAGCCTCGCCAATTGCAAGTCCTACGGCGCCACCCAGCGAGCTGAAAGGGGACTTTCAGAGAGTGGAGAAAGCCAAATCCTACGATGATTGTTTACCGAAGGAACATAAAGCCACATGTCGCAGTCGCCATATCTTTCAATGGCATCGCTGCCTGTAGTGCCACCAGCGGGATTTGGAACAAGAATCCCATCCCAACCGATGCGACCAACGGAAAGAGTTCCTGTTCAACGCTTAGGAACTGGGTTGAGCCTGAGCAGAAAGATACATTCAAGGGAGGAAAAAAGGAGACGCACATGCTCGACGTGTAATCCAGAATGATCAGGAGGCCCGTGCCTATAGTAAACAGCGTGGTCCCAAACCAGATTCCTGGCCGGTTTTTTCCTATCCTCGATGCTATGACTCCAGCAAGGCCACTGACGACGGAACAAACGACAGTGTACGGAAGCATCCTGAAGACAACAGATGAGCGGGTGACCATGGGATGTAAGCAGAAAATCCAAGTACTTGACGCCTGCACCAACAGCTGAAGAGCCAAGAACTATGTTACGGTCAATAGGATGCTTGCATACGAAAAAGTGAGGTGGCAGAACCTTGGAAGAACAAGGGAAGATAACTGAAATAGAAATCAGGTAACCAAAGCCATGACGATTGAAATGTTTAGGCTTACAAAACCGTTGAAAGGAATGCAGCGTTGTTAAGGAACGCAGTCGCTAGCAGGCATACGGTAGTTCGTGTCTGCACAGCATTGCTAGTAAGCACTGTATACAAAGCAGAAGAGCGTGTTAAATGTCACCTTAAATAAGCGAGGCGGCAGGATGGCAACGCGCTTTGTGAATGCTTCGTTGACCATTCCAATGACAAGCAGAACTGCTCCTGCAGTTAGCATGCCGATTGTTTGAGGCTGCGACCCTAGGAGAGCAAATAATTCAATAACTTAACACAGAAAACATCAAAAGAGACCAACAGCTTTCTGCACCAAAGCTGAGCCCTATAAGAAGACAAACAACACCAATGACGATACTGAAAATTCCGAAGAAATCCAGCTCGGCAAGTTGCTCAAGGATTGGGCGGTTTGAAGGAGGAGGAACACTAAGGAAGAAATATAACAGTGTGGTTGCAATTCCACTCATGGGCCTGAGAGATTTCACTATCAGGGGTATTTTTTTGATCAAGTGTCGCTTGGACGTACAAATTGATCCAAAAACACCATCTCCATGATACACGATGTGCTAGGACCTTGGTAGAATTAGCAGGGAGAGTAGATAATTCGAATAGTATGATCTTACACCACCAATAAGTGGCCCAGAAACACTGTTTGCCACAGGGTTAGCAAGCACTGACTGAAACGTTGTAAAAGGACATCACCTCGCAATACTATATGTAGCCCCGAATAAACCACCATACCGACTCCGCCTAGTACAAGATCGTTAGCTCGAGCACATGTATTGCTCTAATTATCATATGCGCACTCCCTCAACGGAACAATATCTGAAATGATGATCATTGAGAGTTGCATGAGACCGCCGCCGCCGAATCCTTGGAGTGCCCTGCATACAATCAGCCAGGTCATATTTTGAGCAGCACCACAAAGCGCCGATCCAAACTGTCATCGCAATAAGAAAATCATAGCGGAGGCAACCTGATCCGCAAACAAACCGAAAACACAAAGATGGATAAGTAAAGGAGTGTCTTCCGACCTGCAGTCACAGATCAGGAATCTTGTCCAAACATGTCGCCAATGAGAGATAAATGTCTCACCAAAAATATTGGATAGGTGTCCATAGAGGGGACCAAATGCTCCCGCCGCAAGCAAGTATGAGCTGGTGTAATCATGGGTAAACCAGTGGTCGGTAACGAATGTAAAGAGTTTGAACATACTTGGCAACCCAACTGTAGTTATTTCCCCCGTTGAGATGGGCCACGATGGTGGGGAGCGTAATTGCAACAATGGACTTGTATTCCGCCCGTTAAATCTTCCACACGACAGCCGAGTCTGCGACCTTTGACTCACATGATCAAGTGCTGCAAGAAACACCGTACACAACAATGCGAAAGTAACAATGCCTAGTCTGTTCTTGGGTAGAACATGTTCCTCATTTTGCCTCCAGGAAGAGCCTGGTTCCTCAGCGTTCCTCTTTGCACTGTGATTCTGTTGACGGAAAGGCAGAGATGACATTACCTCGACAGCTGGAGTCGTCTAGAGACGGCTCAGGTATTAAGGAGGAATGCTGCACTTGTGAATTACCAGATCGCTTTTCTAACCTTTCTGCAACGAGCACCAAGTGAAACAAGAAGGCTTTCTGAAGTTATCGGACTTTACAGCATTGCAAAAGCGCAAGCTTCCGAGACTCGTCGACAGCTGGATTCTTGATGGGCCCGTGGACATTGTTATCAAGTAGCTTCTCTTTCTCGTCCACGGTGCAAAGTCGTGCAAAACACTGTCCGTTCGGTCATGCTGTATAGCTTCAAAATAATGGCGGGAATTCGGAAATAAAAACACTGTTTGATTCCTATAGATTCAGAAAAAGCGTTCCGTTTTTGTCCGGCTTGCTCAAAACAAGTTTTATATTTTCCGGATTTCGGCGATCCCACTTCCAAAAAGTCCCGAATCGGATCCTTTAGTGATTTATGTTGATCAGTCAGTTATCAGTGTCTCATTGGCATGACAAACGCGATAACATACAAATCTCACCGCGGCGTACCCTTCATCATGATATGTGCCAGCAAAGTGCTACAACGAAGGTCGTACGACATCTAAAACGACCGGTGGAAACGAAGAACTGAATGAGGCCCCGACTTCGAGGCATTGGCATAGAGAGAACAGCAGATTGTCCCCTCATAGCCTAGTCCTAGCAGTCCGCCATATTAATGAAACACAGTGGCCTAAAACAACATACAGGGCTAAAGCTGCCGTGGATTGGGTTGCGACAACTGTTTCTGATTTCCAGAGTGGCTCATCCAGTATGTAGTAAGTATTGACCTGGCCATCCAGGTCTGGTCCAGGCTGTCCTGCCGGTGCGATTAACCTAAGTATCAACGTCAAAATCAGCGAAGCCTCGACTAATGCCTGCATGATCACACGACTGAAGCCAGGCGTGTGACACATCGCATCCAAGTCAAATATGATGAAACAGGTGTGTGCTCACCATTGTATGTATTGGAAGTTAAAAGAAAGGTGACTCCGAGCTCCGACGGACTTGAATCCATTTGACGGGAACCGAGAGTTGTCGAGCTTTTCCGGAACCTAGCTGGCCCGAAACATGGGCCAAATAAGCAGCACGATATTTATTCATAATACGTGTTCGCATTGGTTCAAGTTGGTGGTGTCACTTCGGGATTATTATATGCATCCGAGTGCGTTCAACTCAACTCATTGATACACACTCCCTTCACATGGATGACCTGAATGATGTCCGACTGGGGTGTCAGCCCTGGGACTACCCCATCGTCGGAGCTTTTATGCGACTAACCGTGCCAGTGTCTGCGTTGCCACGGTATTGCGCCCGCGAGTTCGTGCGTTAGACCAGATCATTCTACTAATTACAGTAAACAATGCCTGCCTCCGAGTTTCCTGTGCTTCAAATGTATATCATACTGTGGTGCCATTTTTTTGCATCAAACTACTGACCCCGACTCCATCCCCACTAGTCTGCGATAACTCGGCTCCTGTATCACCCATATTCGAAAACAGGGTACACACACAGATCAAGTTATTGGCTTGGCACAACTGGCCATACGGACTGGACTCGTTCGGAAAGCGTTCGGTGAATTTCTCTCCTTGAACAAACAAAGGACGGTTCCCAAGATGATAACACTGATATTTGAAAAAAGAAAATACTGAGTTCGTTCAAGACTATTTGCAACGGCCGAACAGCGATATGATAGCATCCTTCGATTTTTCATCATACTAGTCGTGCCTGACAATGTTGGATGACAGGAAATACGACGAACGTACAAGTGCATGAAGATAGAAGCTCTGGAAGAACGCTGGTAGCAGAATCCTGAATTTCATCCAAGATTCGTCACCTACCGCTTGCAACAATATGAAGAGGTTCCCTTCCCTTCCATCGTATCCCTTCACTTTACCACCGCTGTCAAGGCAAAATCTAGACATTCAACAACTTAGGGCCTATTGTATAACCTGCACGCAAGCGCAGAACCGCAGTCTCGCTCGTTCCACAAACCTATCGCCTCCAATAGAATGTTCCGTTCTGTGTATATAGACACCGCTACATTAGTTGTAATAAAGAGATATGAAAGAAGAAAACCAGTATGTCATGCATAACAAAAGAAAAGGTGACACAGAAAGAAAACAAGAAAAATAGTTCCGTCCTCATATCAGTCATAAACATAAGTGCGAACCTCGTTACTCATGTCGATAAGCACTCGGGACCTTTAAAGACCCCGCACTCGCAGCACGCGCCATGGGCGTTGGCCTGGATCCAAGCGTCGCCAAACTAATCTGCGACGCATTCCTCGACCGAGCCGTCATCGACGACGACAATGGCGGATGACCAAGAGAGGACAAAGCTGTCACCGCAGCCGCAGCCGACGTTTCATCCGGCAAAGGCCCAAACGTAGGTGACGACGCGCGCGAGTGGTACTGCGACGCCGTAGAGGCACCGATAGCCGGATATGCGGGTTCGTATTGCGATGGCGAAGGGTGCATAATGGCACTAGGGGAGGATGGCGATGAATGCATGCGTCGAACCGCAGGTCGGACGGGATGGTACGGTATGTTGAGGGGTGGAGGACGGGGCCGAGAGGCGTTGGGAGAGACGAAACGGCGGAAAGGTCGAAGGAGAGAAGGCGGCAACATGGAAGACTGAGTGGATTGGAGAGTGCCACCTTCTTCCATTATGTACGCATTATCGACACCGCGCTTCAACGATGCTCGCCTCCAACGCCACAAAGTGAGGCCAAACAAACGCCGTAGTCGGAGTAGCATGCAACACAAGATTGACAGCATGGCAGCATAAAACAGAAACACAACAGGCGAAAAGCCAAGCGACTCTCGTGTCAAAACGGGGGGTAGATGTTTTGATAGTTTCTGCTCGATCGCATCCAGGTCCAAAAAGGGTCGAATTGGCGTGAACGGGGGATTCCGCAGGTTCGCAGGTATGTCTTGTACAGGATCCACGAGAGGTCGGCTATTGCGGGACAACGGTTTCACTTCCTTGCTTGCTTCGAGGACTATCTTGCCCAGCGTCCAGCTTATCGCGATGCCTCCAACCGTATCCACAGACTGGAATATAGGTCGCCCCAGCCCCTTCTTCTCTGCCTGTTGAGCAACCTTCTCACCCTGAGTGGTCGAATTACCTCCAGGATCGACGATGCGAGGCATCCCAATCCCTTCATGCAGCACGTTTGCAACCCACGCCGCCTTGAAACATTGCATCTGCAGTCGCGAGATTTCCATATTGTCGCCCCATTTGCCCATCTCGACGACCTGACCGTTCTCCATCACCTCCCCATCCCCACCAAGCAAACCCGCCTGCTTCGCCTTGTCGTGCTGCTTGACTATCCCATCCCAGTCCCGCGCACAGAACTGCGATGCAGCGCGTTCGTACTGCACGAAGTCGTACGGACCACCGAGTCCAAAGACGTGTTCCGACGAATACCAGTACTCTGAGACACCGATAAAGCGCGACGACGAAAAGTTGATCCGGGGGACATGCACGCCGTTGAACAAACACGGTGCATCCGGGCACGGAGCATCTTTGTTCAGAAGTGGAGCCGTGTTTTGCAGACATTGGGTAAACGACCCCGTGCCCACCAGCTTGCGCAGCGCCGAAGACCCTCCGACGGAGGGCACCGTCTCCGTGAGGATCAAATCCCTGGGTAAACACGGGTCTTCGATCGTCGCCACAAGTGCATCCGACCCATCCTCGACTGCCTCCACGCCACCCTCCGCTAGCTTGAGTGCCTCAGAAAGGTACCGCTCCCTCGCCTTGTTCGTCCCGTACCCCAGCCACGTCGTCACGAACACCTTGTACTTGATCTCCGCACCTCCGAGCAACCTCAACCTCACATCCACTAGCGCAGCCTCGTTCCCCACCACATCCTCATCTGCAGGCTCGAACGCGATCTGCGTCGACGCTCCACCCATGTCCAAGAACCCATACGTCGTCTTGGTCTTGCGGTCCTTTGTGTCCTTGCTCCCGCTTGGGCTACCAAAGCCGTCCATCAAATAATTGACTGCGATCCATCCAAACAACCCCTCCTCCTCGCCAGTGATGATCTGCACGCTCGAACCGCACGGCCCATCCCGCGACTCGGGCTCAATGCGGAAGGTGGAGGCGTCCCGGAGGTAAGTGCATGCCTCGTTTAGGACCCGCGCTTGCTGGAGCGGCGCCAACAATCTCATCCCCGCAGTTGCGAGGAGGAAGATTGGCGTGTCGGAGTGAAGCGACGGAGGAATGAGCGAGCGAGCGTGTCGGATGAGTGGTTCCAGGTACCCAGATATACCTTCCGGGCTGTCCGCAAACGACGATAAGCCTAGTCAGACAAAAAATAGTTTGGAGTCAGCTAGTAGTATGCGACCGACGAGGCGCAATGGAAACAAAACCAAAAAAAAGGGCATGAGACGCACCAGGTTCGACTTTAGTGATCCATTCCTCCCCGCTTTGAACGCCCTTCTCTACTCTTGGCAATACGTTCCGAACCGCGTCACCATAGTCTTCTAGTACCACTTGTGGATCCTTCCAGCTGTATATTAAAAGTCGCGAGCCGGACGATCCAGCGTCAATTACAATTCCGAATCGGCGTGCGGCTAGCCAGGCATCGCTGGACGTCGGTGGTGGCATTGACAAGCATTTACTGTGAGAAAATGAATGTGAAGAGCTTTCAGCGAAAGCCCGTTGCGTCTATGGTACAGGACGACGACAATGCAGGATGATGTAGAGTGTCAAGAATTACCGAGGAGGTAAACGTGGCAACCGTCTGATAGCCGCAGCCAATGATCCCACCAGCAGCAAATTCCACGCTATTACTAGCCAATACAACACAACAACGCAGTAGTTAGTTAGCATCAACGAAGCCATCGACATCACAGAATAGAGATGGATTAAATGCTCTGATCGTTCGCAGAAAAAAAATTACGGTCTCGAGACGGTCATTCGCCGCGGTCGTGACCTCGTTCCACTTTGGATGACCTCCGCTTTCTTCCCCTCTACCTTCTTCTTGTCTAGGTCAACGCCCCACAACCTGGCTTGTGCTGCCCGGAGCCTCATCAAGTCGTCCACCCAATCTGTCTCCGCACCCTTGCGGACACCCACATCATGTAATCTCTGCTCTTCTTCGGGAGAAAGAAGTGCAGCAGAAGTACGGTCGCCCGAGCGCCAGAGGAGGAGCTGTTGGATGGCTTCGGGGAGAAGAATGTTGAGACAATACTGTGCGCAGAACGCAGGTTCGTGAGCGGGTTCAGAGTGCAGAGCGTGACACTCACATCTAGTTTCTCGATACCGGATAGAATCTTAAACTCTTCACACACTACCGGTAGCGATCGCCGAGGGGGGATTTGCGGCTGATGGTCTTCATCCGGAGCGGGAGTAAGCGGACTCGGTAGGCAAGACGTATCCTGTGACATGGCTGAGCATACATCCACAACAATACAACTAAATTACCATTACCTCGTGGGCCACATCCATCATATCAATGTTCAACTTGGGCACTTCCGGATGGGAAGGCAGTAACGATGGTTCGGTTGCGACCGCTTGCGAGACTTCGGCCAGAAGCTGTTGAATGATCAACATTAGATTCTGTGGGTGATTGTGACATAGCATACATCTAATTGACTCTTGTGCACTAGGGATGCTTGCTTGATCACAGGATTCAGGCCTACATCGTTCGCATGCGGAGACAAGGGTATCGGTTGCTGCGGCTCATGGTTGGGGTCACATAAACCAAGACAGTCAGAACAGACATTACCTGTTCTTGCCCGTCAACAACCATCTGAGAGTCCTGAGAGTCCTCGAGTTTGTCGGGTACGGACAGGGGCAGTGTCTCGTTTTTGATGCTGTCTGTTATATTTGTTATATCGCCAGAAACGACCACACCTTCGATGCCTTCCATCTGATTATCCTTCATTAAATCGTGGGGCGCCGAAAGGACTTCTGATGAGTCGACCTTGGTCACCGCTTCTCCCTCTTCTCTATCCACTCCATTCTGTGCACTGGTCCCAGACAAGACCTCCCCGATGTCCAACTTGTCAGGCCTCATCCCGTCATCTCCAAGCACCCAGTTACATATTATCTTCTGAACCGCCTTCACGAAGCGTGCATCCATGCCCCCTCTCAATCCTGCCGATTTCATCAGAGCAACTCTCCCGGACCCACCCTTTATGAATGCATCGTGCATCTCTCCCGCGGGTGCATATTCCTTCTTTAGAATCGCTCGCAATACAGGTTTCACGTAGATCATTTGAGCGCGGGCTGAAAGATCTTCAAAGTCCTCTGCAGGTGGTGGTGGCGGCAATCCAGTAGGGTCGTCTGGATCTTCGGTGTTTGCATAGAGGCCAGCACCGTCTATCGTATCATCATCCTCTTCAGACTCGGGGTCATCAATAGTCTTGACGGCGCTTTCCCACTCTCCTAGAGTACAGCTCACGAACCCCTCCTCTTCCGAAGTCCAAAACCTGTCTCTCGAAACGACGTATTCTTCGTCGTCCAGGAATTTGACACTGTACTTTTCCTTCCGGGCTGGGACGTGTGCCATGATCTTTGCGGGCCAGTAGGATCCACCCGTTTTGGGAGCCATTGCAAGAACCAATTCCCCAGGAATTTGGAGGGTCGGGTCCGGAAGACAAGGCGACAACTCACGCTGTGCGCTTGAGCTTGCGTCAATCTTCAAGTTTGCTTTCGAGCGCTGCGATTTCAGTTTCGACTTCTTCGTCGAGCCCGTCGGCCTCGGCTTTTTCACAGTCGAGCCTGTAGATTTGCGGACAGACTGTCTGAGGTCGGAGGTGTCTGGGTCAGAGTCGTCGAGAGAGTCGTAGAAAGTACTGTCAATAGTGGCATAGGAAGACAAAAGAGCTGGGAGCCCTTCCATTTCGAGGGTGGAAACCTTTTCCATGCTCTGCACGGCAGATTCCCACTTGGCTTCGATGGAAGCAGTATCATCATCAAGGCGAGCTTTCTTGGCGGGGGGGCCACGATCGCCATCTGTAGACAAGGATGGGATGTGAAATGTAGCGCGCGAGAAGCGCTTAGCGCCACTATCGTCATTGATCGATTGAACATTGGAGGATGAGGGAGCAAAGATGGTGCACAGGCCTCTGCTGGAAGATGACGATGATGGAAAATCGCCAAACAAAGACACGCGGAGAGGTTGACTCTGTACGACCTGTAGAAGAGTGCATATAGTGTGCCGCATCGATTTCTCAAGACAGCAACTCACCTGGGCGGGCCACCACATGAGTGGCTCAGACAAGCCAAGACCAATATGATGGTCCGCAAGCACACCAGATTGGTTAACAAGCACCCAGACGGAATTTCCAATGATCGGGTTGTCACCGTCCTTTGTCTGTGTCTTCTTTTGCTTCCGCTTGGGAGAAAGGGGCTGCGAGAACACGTTCAACTTTGAGGTGGTAGACGGTAAGACCTGGAGAGAAAGGGTTTTGGAGGCTGAGAGTCGCTTTGGGATATCTTTCGTGGGGGTGGCCGGTGCGCTTGTCAGGGGTGACGGGGAAGACAAGATGGCCGAGGAAATCGTGTCCTCCTTGCAGACGGAGGCCTTGCGCTTACGGGAGACCTCCGGTGCCTTGCCTTTGTCCACAAGTGAAGGAGTGAAAGCAGCGAGTTTGGACCTCTTTGGCTTGGTTGGTTTACTGTCCGGAGATGAAGAGTTGCCTTTGAGCGGGGAAGAAAGATGCTTTCCAGTCGCGCTGTAGCGGTACTTGACGGCCTTTGTTCTGCTGGTAGGTTCACGAAAAGGGTTCGGTGACTCGCCATCGGATCGACCTTGCGAGTCCGTCAGTTGCCCTGCAAAGCTCGCAGATGCCTTTTGAGCTGCTCCGCGCGCAGGGAGAATTCGCTCGGCCAAACCTTGCAATGGCGAGTTCGAGCTCATGTCACAGTCACTAGCTCCGAAGTCTGTCACACTCACCAAGTGTATTCGCTGCTTACATAATAATACCTCCCTCCCCGACGCGTCCGGCGATCGAGACAGAATTCGACGTGAAAGGCTTCTCTCGATGTATACGAGGTAGACACGATGTATCCCCAGAATCATTACCGTCTTCACGTTTCCTACATGCACCCCTTTGTCTCCATTCTCCATCGCATTCTCTTCGTATCAGCCACATCCTCGTTCATCCCCCACTAATCCCCAGCCTCCACATTCGACCTCGATCATAACCGATCGGATCCAAGGTCTGGCTGAATTTTCAGTCGCTGCATCTTTGCGCCTATGCCACGGTGTATGGCACCCGTGACCTTCTTGCAATGCACCACCGCAATGGCATCCATTCTTCACAGTCCAACCTTTTTTTCCCTGGTCATGTGGCCGTGTCACGCAATGCAATGCGCCGCTTGAACGTCGACTTTGCTCTCTGCTATCGCATGTAATGCATCATTGCATCGTTGGATATGAAATCAATACCCCTATGATTATCGATGGTCCACGGTACCAGCGCCACCATGCCGTGTTTCGTACCCGTTCGTCCACATTTTCTTTCGCTACATGCACTCCGCTTGCGACTTTGACATGCCACCATTCACAAAGTCCCTTCGCGTTAACTCCCACTCTACTCACCGTTCGTAATGCAGCAGATGTTCTCGTGTACATTATCTCCACTTACTTGTCATGATGCCGCTATGTCTCTACCCGCACTCTGCGTGTCAGCTTGCTTGCTCCCCCCATCTCCGAGGGAATTCTCTCCTCAGTACTGCCGTAGGCAATACGCGGACAAAATTAGCGAGATAAGTGGCCTCTGAGTGGGCAGAAGCAGCAGCATGTGTATCAGCTTCCGGTCCTGCCTCTGGGCATCGCCATCTTCATGCTTATGGTGTGTGCCACACAACTGCAATGTCGTTTGTGTGCCTGCAAAGGTGCGATTATCGATCTTACATTTTTATCCATTTTTTCTAGATCGTACGTGCGAGCACTGCATGGCAACCATATGTCATCTTGCAGCTCGCTTCTACTAATTTCCAAACACGAACTCATTACGTTGCCGTACACACAGGAGCATCATATCCAATACACCTCCCCGTCCTTCTATTTCTCTCGTCCCGTGCACCTTATGCTCCCTGACAAGCTTGAGTTTGATGCTGGCGGCCTCTTTTTCCTAGCAATATCGGTCTCGGTTTGTTCTTCCCTTCTCCTTCTGTGGCACGGGCCCATTCCACGCTCCTTGTACGCCTCTGCCGGCGATGCCCCTTCATATCCAATAATTGAACTCTAAATTTCTCACTTGGTTACGTTTTTCCCCATCCGTCACGACTTCTTGTCCGTGACCACTTGACCTTCCTATGGCGTCTATGTGGTCGGTTTCAAATTATTCGTAAGCTTACTGACATTCCCGAGCCAAGGTCCAAGTTTACGACCGACGGCGCATACGGTGCTTGCCTCACAGGCAGCCGTACGTCACGACTCGTATATATCCCCCCCCTCCCCGTTACGGGGCTGTGTACACGTTCGGCGGTCAACACGATAAGGAGTTGGCAGTTTGATTTCCAGATTCCAATCCACCGTTCACTGCCACGTCAAAAGGAAATCTCCCTCAATCTCCAAATCATTGTCGTAAACCACTCCATTCGTCGTCACAAGTATAACAATAATGACGCAACTGTCCGATCCCGGTCGGTCGGGCTATCAATGCTATCGCCTCCCCCTTCACCTCTCTCTAATGCCACATCACCGGCCAGAGGGAAAATACCAAACACGTCTCATCGTGATTTTCACCGGGCTGCACGGGGTTGAGTCTTGCCGTTTTGACGTTCAGGCTCGCTTGCACATCCGCGTCGACCGCATCACCGTCAAAAACGACATACAACCGTTTCAACCTAGATGGCACCTATTCAATCAGTTACGTACGTACTTGCAGAGCCATCCGACGTTGCCGGGCGATTCCGCGATGCGGTGAACTTCACGTTACCCTGATTGCTGTAGTTATGTATCAGAATTCTCCCTCGAACGGAGGCCATGATGCTGGCATTATCAGGCCGACTTGCGCTTCGCTGGCCCATATCGTATTTTAACGGACGGCAGCGGGCCGCCCATAATGCTCGCATAGGGCGCGATTGGGCCGATATGAACACTTTTCGATTGTCCTCCATCGCTCGTTCTTCTTCCCCAAAATACTTGAATGAACACAACGAGTCCATCCTCAATGAAACCTTGTTCAGGTCAGCACCTCCCGAAGACCGCAACGTTGCGCTTTTGTTTTATTCGTTCCCTTCTTTTGGTTTCGCTCCTCCATGACGGTGACATGACAACACAGCGGGTTCTACGATATCTAATGATAGCCATATATCCCAATACGGTCTGTCCAGGTGGTCCTGGTGAGAAGCATCTGCTCCTACCCGGCGATCGCGTCGGTCGTTGCCGAAAGAACCACCGTCGCAACTGGAAATGTGAGTGATGAACAGGATACATGATCGCTCGTATGGACTTTCCGACACAGAGGCATCGCTGCATAGAGCACAGAAAGATCAGTGACAAGCTCGAACCAGAAACCTTCCAACCCAACCCCTCATTACGCCCCGTCCAAACCCAGCCAAACCATATCCATATCTTCACCACAATTACCGCTATCAAACGCAGAAACCTTTTATTCTCCCTTCTTCTTTCTCTATTTTCGTCGCTGCGTCACATCATCGTTTAGGGTAGGACACGGCGACCGTTGCCTTGTATGGCCACGCACGGTTCCAGGCATTGCACGTTTGCGGAACGACATCGCGCATGGTGCCATCGGGGATGCGGCTCCTGAAATGGAGATCGTCGCCACCCTATTATATTAGTTATACACAAACCTCTCCATCTCATCACATCTGTCTGTCGTCGTCGTCGTCGTCGACGCTCTCTACATCTGACAGTTGATGGATGGCCAGATGCCGATGTACGATACGCGATGAACATGACCCCGTCATGTTCTGTCTTATCGATCTAACCATCGTCCCTTATACATACGACAACAGCTCGCGACATCTGTACATACAAAAATGAGAGAGGCTTCGATAATCGCGCTGTCGAATGGAACCCCGCTCGGCGCTCTCAATCGCAAAACCCCCTCAACCCTGATTCGGACTCGGACCTTTTCCCCCCCTCCCCCTCTGATCTGGGATCGATTCCTATCGAGTGTTCGTCGGTTTGAAATTACGAATTGTCATGAGGGGTTGCGGACGTACGGGCCATGGGGAATCGGAATATGGAAACATAATGACGAACTCTAAAGAGGCTTGATTGCCAGAGGTAGGGATGTGGCCAGGAGAAGTAAGAGGAACGTTGTCCCGCTCAGCTGATACACCTCGCGATCGCGGAGGTGATGATGGCTTGGCCTTGTCGTACCCTTTTTCGAACGGCGAGCACCGTTAGTACGTCAACTGGTCTACCCCGTGATGATGATAATGTCGATTTGTACACCGCGTCGCTCGGAACCAGCCGAGGTCTTGTTTTAACCTACATGGCTCCTCGGCTTCTGGCATGCGATCCGTTGGGTCCCTCCCAAAACGGAATCCAGATGTCGACGCTTGACGGAGAGTCGTGGTCTCTGACACTCAGATCCCATCCGACGACTGACGTTATAGTCTATCTAGCCGCATCTACTAGCCTGTCCGAGTTGCATTCGCATCTTATCTTCGTCGTCGGACCATCGGATTTCGATCGAGTGCATGCAATCGCGATACGCCCAGTGAACTAAAAAGAAACAGGGAAGGGAACGAAAGAGAAAAAAAGGGTAATCGTACTTGCACTGGACTGCCGGTCCGAGAAAGACGAAAGCGAAAACTTCTGTTCGCTTTGCTAGGCGGCGCGCAGCCTTCTAGTCTCGTCGACATGCCAGTGGGCTCGTGCCTGTAGATTACTCACTGCTTAGGTACTCGGCAATATTCGGGACCATTTGAGTCAACTTGCCTGGACTGGAGCCGTCGCAGACACGCGCGTGTGAGCTATTGAGTAAGTGGCGCTTCACGAGGTTTATCCACTGCGGATCAGCTCACGGGCTTCGTTCCGGCGAAGGGAAAACGGGAAGGAAAAAGAGGAAGGAGGGGGGAGACGCCCCCAGCAACCATCAGACGTGCACAAAACGTCCGACCTAATGGAGTACGTTAGACGGCTAGAAACCCCTTGTCTTCATGTCTTGTGTCCCTTTCGCATCTTGGCCTCGGCCCGGCGTCGCCTTGTGATAAAACAAGCAAACGGCAAACGGGAAAGAATTACCTGGTCCCAAGATCGAGAGCACTTGGCAGCAGTACTAGTCAGAGTACTTGACAATAGAAGAAGAAAGATATACACGAGTCACATCAAATTACTTCTGCTAAAAACAAAAGGAAACAAAAAGAAGAAAGATATATCAAGTTACTTTTGCTAAAAACAGAGAAAAATAGAAAACGAACACACTCCGACTCCAATTTTACACGATACCATGCTATTATTCTAACATTTTTTGTTAGCTCAAGCTGCTTCAAATATCATACTCTCACCGCACTTTCTGACGCAAGTTGAATGCCGTCGGCCTCACACGACCTGGAATATATACACATGTGCTCCTGCTGCGGCGCACGGCTCCCCCTGAACGCGGTATGTACAGTTGACGACCGGAAGTCACAGCTAAAAAGGCCACAAAGTTCGAAACGCATGCTCACAAAAGACCGCGAGTCCGCAGTCCGACGCAGGGGGATAATATACTATACACACCCATCTTAGATCTCTCTATCGCACGGCCTGGGCCAACTGAGTGGACCACGCACGATTTGGGACGGGACTACACATTCCAATGGCGTTCGAACGATTTGAATCACCGTCACATGTATCATGATCACGGGGGCCAGACTGTGGTGGCCCATCGACGGTGGCTTCCCCGGTTTCTTTTTCTTTCCCCTCTTTCTCCTCTTTTCTGTTTTTACTATCTGTTCATGCCTAGCCTACCGGCATGATCATGATCGTGATTACTACGGCCGGTTATCCGGCCACCCCGGACTGCCATCGTTATGGCATCGCGTTTAGCCCCAACACGCATTAGCCTTGACTCGAAGGAAGAAGAGAAAAGCGAAGAAGAAGCAGAGTCAGAAAAAAAAAAGAAGACGGAACATCTAGGCGAGCTCGAGAGGCACATACGCACGCCACAACGGTGTGCTGTCCAAAAGGTCGTCGAAGGTCCACTGGTTACGGCCCATTACGATACGCTCGTAATCGTACCGTATGACTATATATACCGTTATCCTCCACTGTACGCCCACCACCAACGGTAGCGTGGACCTGGCGTGCCATCACCACCACCACCACCACCACCACCATCACTGGCACGCGCACGGAGTTAATGAAAAGGACGTATGCCAGTGCCACCGAATCATGCACGTTCATTGACAGCCTCCAGCAATGCGTGGGAGTCCGTCGTGCATTCATGGGTGACAGGGGTGATATCATCATCATCCATCCATCATGCACTGGCAGTACCGCGGGTATGGCGTGGCGTAATCTTAATTAACGATGCCAGCACGCACTTTTGGTACATAGAGACACCGCGCCGCCGACGGCACAGGGGCTCGGACTTGACAAGAAGAGCACGGAGGACCGTGACCGTAAGGCAAGGGGTGAGCAAGGATCGGCAAGGAGGGACCAAGGAGCGGGAGAATGTATTTTCATTCATTATCATTATTATTTAACGTAGGTCGACCTCAAGATCTGCGAACCCCGATGCCTCATGCAGGGCTTCCTCGAGCTCATGATATTTAGCGCCATTTTTGCGTTGCGTTAGCAGCCGTATCATGCACGTAACGCCAGGGCAGGGCGCAAGCCTGATCAAGAAGCAGCACGCTATGCCAATGATTCAGGTTCGGGCAAAGAGTCACAATTGGACGCACATCATAATGTGCACAGAGGAGCGGAGATGGGTATCATGTGTGTTTGTCCTGGTGGTCGTAATCTATGATGAAATCGTGCCTACTGCAACGCTTTCAACGACGGGTACAAATTAAAAAGTCTCGGATACAAAGTGTGGTAAAAGAGTGATCAGAAAGCGGAAGAGAGCACATGACATGGGTACTACTACAACATGTGTGCGAGCCAACGACAAAACGCTCAATCAGGATACGAGAGAAACGGGAGTAAAAGACGCGTAAGTTATGCAAATACGTAAAAAGGACAAAGGTATATCACTAGAGCCAAGCACGAGGCAAGGGGAGGCGGCGACGCTAAGAGTAAAGGAGAAAGAAAAAGAATAAGGAGAGTGGATGTGCGTATTAGGGCTACAGAATCGGCATCCATACAAAATGCCCAATAAACAGTCTATGGGAGTCAACAAGAAAACGATGAGCATCAAAGCCCGGGTAACGTCTTGACATACAACATATTATATTTCTCTTCAAGACGTCCGTTTCAAGAACCATAAGCGCTCAATAAGCTGAGAAAGGAAGAAGACAAAACAAAGAAAAAAAAGAACAATTGATGAAATGGAACGATGTGATCAACGACCACGGGAGCGGCTACGGGCAGAATTATCAAGCGAATGTCTGCGCTGGAGGAATTTTCTAGTTGGGCGTAAATCTGATGCGAAGTTCATCAACCGACTGAATAGCGGCGGCCTTTTCATTCCGCCCCCGCCGCTGCTCGCACCCGAATACGGTGAATGCGGCGATGAGGCTGATTTGGTGGTGGAACTTGCCGTATAAAGCGAAGGTTCGGGCCCGGCCTGTGTATGATTGATGGTCAGCTGGTCCTCGCATAGTAGAGCACGGGACTCACAAGAACCTTAACCTTCTGGCCGGGTGTCGGGATGATGTAATAGGTACTGCCCGAGTCACCGCTGGCTGCACTCATGGGAGATGGGACGCGTGGCATACTAACCTCTCTGTGCATCGGGCCTCTTGGCCCCAGCCGAGGTTCCTCGTGAACGGACGAGAGATTACTGTGCATAGCTTTGTATGGGGTCGCTGTGATGCGGGGGTACTGGGGAAACCCTGACCCTGTAGGGGCAGAGATCGTGTGTGTCATTCCCGGAGCCTTGTGGGGCGCATAAACGATAGTAGGCGGGGCATAGTGATCGCTCGCATGGTGGTAGTGTGCGGGGGCGTAAACGATCGACGGGGGAGGTCGATTACCACGTGAGTGCGAGTGGCTGGGGTGTTGATGATCGTAAGGGTCGTGAATGTGTTGCGAATGCGAGTACACGACCGGCGGAGGGACCTCGGCAGGGTAGTTTGGTGGATAGCGCGGAGGGAGAGGCTCGATCACCTCTGGCTGATCGTCATCTTGGGCGACAGCCCGCGGCTGTTGACGCTGCGGCTCTGAGGACCGACGAGGTCGGTATGTCGCTGTGCGGTGATGGGGTTGCGCATTTGGGTCAGAAGGGAGGATGTGGATCTCTTCCGGAGGTGCAGAGAAGTTGTCCTCATGGACCCTCGGGAGCCCGTTTCGAGTAGTATGTGGACGACGGTCATGAGGTCGTGGGTGTGGGGGCGAGTACGCATCCGTGGCTGACCTCGAGCGGTCGTGAGAGTGGTAGGTAGTGTTGGGGCGCAGGCGGAAATTGGGACCATAATGGGGTGCGGGTTCCCGACGGTGATCATGAGGGTTCTCATAGTGCCAGTGGGAGATAGGAATATCGCCACGACCGTTGCCGTATCTGAGGACCATCTTGGGTGGAAGGGAGTGGCTGCTGTCCTCGTCTGACTCGCGTTCGTCGATCTCTTCTGCGACGGAGGACGGGCTCTCTGGAGAACGGAACTGGCCGTGATAAGGCGAGTAGGAGGAAACCCAGTACGCAGTGCGCTCCTTGGAGTCCCTGAATACTTGAATTGCCTCTGGAGAAGAGGTGTGCTCTGTCATGAAGCGCTGCAACGGATGGCGTCGCAGAAGATGGACGTGGTCGCCGCGATGAAGGGCTGAAACCAACGCTGAGCACAGAGGAAGAGAAAGAAAAAAAAGTCCTGAGAACCGCGTAGGTTTTATAGGCTCTGAGCTTGTGAGGAGTTGGAAAATCCCGTGTCAAGGTGTTTACGAGAAGATCTAGATGTCATGAGTGAGATTCATCGCATTGTCAGCAATCGACCTATTTCCGGTCTAGCCAGTAGAAAATTTCCAGATCGCATGCTCGACTAGATTGGCCATCGTCCGGAACGTGGTTGCAACGAGGCGCCCTCGTCCGTTAGATAGCCCCGAGGTCCTTATTAGGTCCTCTTTCACAGCCCTGCCGCTGCGCATGAACCGAATCATCCTCAGCTGAAATTAAATGCCGAGATGTTGCCCTTGATCCCGAAAGTTGATGGCAGCGTGGTATCTTCTCGTCCTAGTTCCAGCACCCCCAAACGCACCTGTGTAGCCTGTAGTTATGAATGGTGTCATCATCCCGTTCAATCGCCTACCAGTGGTCGCCCATCTCCACCGCGGAAGTGTGGCACGTATACAGCAACAAAGAGGCGAGGCAGTGTTCCAACTGGAATGAATACTCACCCCAAATCCGTCATGCACAATGACTCCAAACCGAGATGATCCCATCTATGTAGCCAGGAACCAGGCGAAGGGCCGTCCCCTCCAGCCTTATCACATCACCCACATCACCGATTCACAGGATCCGGGACATGGCGAAGCTCTGATACAGGAGACAATAATGGAGCTGTCATAGACCTCAACTTGGAGGCCGACCATTCAGGTGCCCTCTCCTTTCTTGCCAGTCACTAGAGGAGTCACTTTGAATCCCGGACGGTGAACTGATCGAAGGCGCTGAGAAAGGGGCAGGCCCGGAGGCTGGGGCGGGACCGGCCGACTGAGGTCTGATCTTCATAGAGTTGTAGTGGCGGCGGCACTCTCCGGCACAGTCTATCACGGATCGCCAGCGCTAGCGGAAAATGGGCTGTTGGGAACTTTCCAGGTATGGCACCGCCCTCACTACCCGCCTCCTATAACTCAAGCTGAACCCGTCGCCGCTTCTTCGAGCACCCGCCCTGCCCCGCTCAGGAAACGTCTCGAAACCTTGCAACCGTCGTGCGCGTTCCGTTATTCCAGTAGTACCGCACTGATCATGACGAGGCCAGTGATGGCACATCTGCAGTGCCCATCAGATTTTCATTGATGTTGAACCGGCGAATTCAGGTCGACGCCACTACTGAGTAGCACTCCAACTCCCATTGGACGCGGGAACAGCCGGCCCATCTCGAATGGACCAACGCCCGCCGATAGCTCCGCAAGGCTCTAAGCCCTCCATTTCCCCGACACCTGTGGGCGCAGTCTGTCTGGTAGGCTGTACCGACGACATCGATTAAGTTAAAACGACTCGGACCGGATCGGTATAGCCCAATCTCAAGGTTCAGAGCAAGGTTTCGGCTGGCCCGGGACTGCGCCTGACCAAGGGGCGTTCGATTGGCCTCTTAGGAGATGACATGACTTTTGGCTTTTGGGATGAAAATCCGATGAGGCAGCATCGATGTCCTATCCAATAACAGAGTTGGGAAGTTAGAACTAGAACGTGTCTTCCATGGAATCCACTGGCGCCCGGCCCACCATGCATCGCAGGCAGCAACCCAGCAGAAATTCCACCTGCCATTTCATGGCAAGACGAACAAATAAAAAAAGAGGGGGGAAGAGGGGATATGTGTGTCCAACACGCAATACGGCATACCACACGATGTCAGTCCTGGTGCGAACCACGATACCACGATACAACGATACGTGCTCGCCATGCACAACATAGCCAACGGCTATCCTCGGAGAGGCTCAGGCTCAGGCTTGAGCTGATGGGTGCGTGGTATATTGGTTATATTTATAATACAGAATACACGCCCTCACGATGATGGCTTCGTTGTGCCGCAATCTTCCTTGAGTTTCGATACAAGGTGTTCCGCGAGAACGTACATGACACTGACAACGCTGCGAGCGATAGTATTTCTGGCATGAACTAAAGAAAGCATTACTTCTGCTGTAAGAAGTTCAAGCGATCGCAGTTTGCTAACTGGCAGTCACTCCAGTGCGCATATTCATATTCTCAGGGGCAATGCGACAAAAAGCTATCGCATTCAACAAGTTCTTTTTCTTCTGAACAAGAATCCTTCCAATCCGGAGAGCTAGAGCCAGAGACGATGTCAATACCAGTACGTATTTGGATTTCCGAGAGATATGTCGAGATGTTGAAAAAGAGAGGAAGGAAGTACCCATGCGCGCGCAGAAACCAATGCAAAACAAGATTATTATAGCAACCAAGCAATCCGAAAAGAATAAGAAGCTAGGAAGGGGAGGTGAAGAAAAGACCAGGATGAGAGCGAGAAACACAAAAAGATAGACTGGCCATGTCGCAAAAGCGACATTAGAAGATCGGGAGAAGGCTCCCTCTCAGAGAGATAGCGACACAGAAAAAATAGAAGAAAAAAAAAACTCGTCTAACAAAAAATGCTTTTATGCCAACGTTAACCGCTCATCCACCTATTTTCGCACTTTGGCCGGTAGGGTACTCGCACGTCCCACGCTACCACCCGGGTTTTCGACAACGTCCAAATGAAACCCTGGAGGCAGCGTCTGTGGTACCGAAGGAAAGGCGTCGAAGATGTCCTTGTCGAGTGGACTAGTGGCAGGCGAGAACTCGGCGTTCGAGTCCCCGCCAGGAGACGACACCCACGAGGACGCCCGCAAACGTGCACCTGGCATCTGCACGGAGTCTATCACGGGTAGAGGACGATAGTGTTGGTGTTGGTGGTGAAAATGATGACGATGATGTGCTTCAGGCGAAGAGGACAGTTCGGAAGGAAAGGGGAGCGTCAGGCTCTGTTGCGATGACTGGTACAACGAATTCCGTTCCAACACTGCTCACATCGCAGATGAGCTCGCTAAATCCCATCGTGGGTGTGAAATATAAACCCTCATGGGACGTACCTTGGTCCGTCGTGCTCACGTTGGACTTTGTGCGGTTCCTGTTGAAAAGCTTGTCGGCAAAGGAGCTTGAGCGGCCGACATTGGGCCCTTTCTTGGGCGATGCGCTGGGCCAGGCGATGCCAAACCCTTTCCGCTTACCACTGTCTGACGACGGTGTCGTGACAGGAGAGGAGTCTTCGGACGACATCGACATACTGTCTCGAGGATAAGCACCAGGCATGTAGGCGGACGATCTTCGGCCTGTGAGACGATATATATTGGATAGGTACTTGCGGTGCGAAGGGGACCGCTGCGAGAACGTGGTAGAGGCGAGACTCCTCCCATCAGTTTCATCCCCCTCAGGAATTTCGCCATCAATCAACGGTTCCCTGATCGATGGGATGGACATGGAACGAAGAGATAGTGAACCACTATCAAGGGACGGCATGGGCACACGCTCAGTAAAGGTGGAAGCTAATGGATGTCGAGGCTCTGGTTGAAACGTCGCATTCGTAGGGGTGGTTGCTGATAGTAGTTCTTTCGATTTCGATTTCGATTTAGAGCCTGCACCGTCTCCCTGGGTTAGTTTCTGCTCGAGTAATGCAGCCTCCTCTAGCAGGACCACTAGGTCGCCATATCCAGTAGTTGGGGAGACTCCAGTAACGTTGTTGATGGGCTGTCGCCGTTTAGTTGCTTGTGGTACTGCAAATTGGGCAACGTCGGAGGGCACAGGAGCAACCGGCAACTCGGTGATCTTGCGGTGAACGACAGCTTTGAAAGTAGGTTGGTTTAGTGGCCGGGCCTCGGTCGACAGGTCAGGTGTCGAAGGGTTGGGCAGCACGGGATCCGTCGGACTCGGCAAAGGTACAGGGTCGACAGCAACGCTATCTCGAGAGGCGGGGACGATGACCATCTCGTTGGCGGGTAACGGTGGAAGATCAGTAACGATAGTTTCTACACAGTCATCAAGAGAAGACAGGGTATCAGAGGGAGCTGAAGGTGGGGATGAAGGAGGCTGAGGGTTGTCCAGCTGAGGGTCCGATTTGTGGTCTGGAAGTCCGTCTTTACTCGTACTTTCCTTGATATCAGTAGGCTGCGAAACATCTTGAGACACGTGGTCGACAGGGAACGGGTGATTTTGCGCAGGTTCAGGCGGATCCTCAAGCAGAGGGGGGTCATCGAGATTGGATTTACTGAGACTCGTTTCTGCCGGAGATGGCTGGTCCACAACAGGCGGTGGCAATTCCGAGGGATTCGGTGTTTGTGTTTCCGGACTCGAAGGTCGAGGTTCCTCGACTTGTGCTGGCAACGGCATTTCTGCGGACTCTGAGTTGGGACATGGCTCGTCGGTGGTCTCCGGTGGAGGTTGATGCTCAGACACGGAAGGGGACGCGTCGACCGCCTGAGGCTCGGCTTGTTGGGATGATTCCTCAGCCTCGACCTGCGACGGTGTTGCTTCGGTTATGAGTTCTGGGCTAGGAGAAGATAGCCTCTCCGAGTCGACAGTCAACTTGTCAGGCACGGTTACGGGAGAGGATGTATCGACGAGGTCCAACAACGCCTGACCAAGCTTGCCATCGCTGGTACTCGTGCCGCCTCTGCCAGAGCCAAAGTCAACAGCAAACGAGTTGCGACGCGGTGCTGAGCGCGGCAGAGTGAAGTTTGGCGGTAGTGGAGGCACAGGTGTCTCCGTCGAAATGCTTGCAGGAGACGGAGCGATAGTACTGGAGAGGGCGGCACCTGTGGAGATGCACCGCTTCCTCGGGCCGGGCAATGGGGACGACGAAGGCGATGTCGATGTCGAACCGTCTGACCGAATGGGCAACGGCGATCCCGACCGACTTGCACTTGCGCTCGACGTACCGCCCGGTCCTCCCAAACCAAGACTTGCGACTCGATTGCCATATAGCTCTCCCCGCTTTCTGCCCGGCGAGTTCTCCGTCTGCATCGGCGCCGCTCCCATCCCAAAACTCCCCCGCGGCACAGGCACTCCGCCCTTCTCCTCAAACTTGGCTATCTTATCCCGCAGCCCGCCCGCACCCATCACGCTGGGCAATCCCCGTGGTGTTGCCTGCGCTGACTGGTGTGTGTTGGGCGACACGTTGCGTTGTTGCAGCGCCGCTATGCGTTCCTTGAGGTTCACGGGCGGCGTATGTCCTCTCGATAGCGCCCTGCAGTGGTTCGAGGTCAGTCTTTTCGTCGTCGCACCAGTGCTGGAAAGCACCACGTACATGGTCACGACCTAAAAAAAAGTGGTAGTTCGTGTTGCAGTGCAAGGTCGCGCAGAGCGCTAGCCGAAGGCCCTGACTCTTCGCCTCGGAGGATGGCAGGACGACGACGAAAAAAGTATGGCGCGACGTTGTGAATTGAACGACTGCCTAGTAGTGGTAACACGGGCGTCTCAGGTCTATCCAACCCTTGCATAATTATACCCATCTCGTCAATTGCATCACACACGGCTCTCCGCCCAGTCCGCGGCAGACTCAACTAATTCTACACATTTCATCATAATATCAATCAATAGTCCTCCTCGTCTCCCTCGTAAGGTCCAATACCTTTCGACAACCAATACGATCGCCGTCTGCTATTCCGGCTTTTGCGCGCGTCGTCGTCGTCGTCGTCGTTCGACGCCGCGACGTCATATGCCTCGTCCTCTAGCTCGTCTTCCGACAAATCATCTTCGTCTGTTGTGTACGTCGTCACTGGCTCAGGTCGGTCCGTTCCATTCGTACGTCCCGATTGCATGGAACTTCGTGCCTGGATCTCATATCTCCCGCTGTCGTCGGGATTTCCCTCCTCCACAACCTCGTGGTCGTCCTCAAACTCGAGTTCCACGTCTCGATTCCATCTTTCTCGCACCCTGCCTTTCTCGTCGTCAACAACATCAGCAGCGACAACCGAAACTTGCGGAGACACCCGGAGAAGTTTATGCAATGTCCTTTTTTCATATACCTCTTCAAGGAGGCGTCGGTTGTTGATGGTCTAGAAATTCGCTAAGGAATCCGACCGCCCTACCATTGGAAATGCGGCGGCGTACCTCTTGCGTTACACCCAGAATACTCGACAGAATGCTCATGTCCGCCGGGTCCGTCGCCACGCGCAGGCGATACGAACGGCCCTCGCGCCGCGAGCTTAACATCCCAGCACGCGAGAATGCTGTCGCCTGCATGATCACATAGGCACCGGCGAATGTTTGCCGGACCTTAGAGATGCCATAGGAACCCTTGGAGATGTCATTTGCTAACCAAATGTCAGTCAGACTTGTCAACCACGAGGTCACCACGCACTGATGTCTGTAGGGTCTTCGATCGAAAGCAGTAGACCCTTGGACGAATCGCACCACCCCCTCTGTCTCTTGCTAAAATACGATCCTCCGTGCCTCACCGATATCCCAACCTCGTCGTAGTTGAAGTAACAACCGTAGAGTTCAAAGAACTCCATCACGAGCACTCCCAGATTCTTCTCTGGTTCTATTTCTCCTCTGCGAAGTTTGGGGTGCATCTGCAGAAAACTGATAGCCAAGCAGACGATGCTGTAGCTTCCCAAGCCGCCTGTATACACCTCGTTCATCCCGCGTTGGTTCAGAAATGCCTTTACGATGACGATCAGGCATCGTAACGCGAACCCACAGCCCCGCATATTTTGAAGGAAGCCGTTGATAATCTTCCCTGCCTTAACACCATTGCCTTGGTTGACGCTGATGTCCACGTTGAGACGTCCGTGGTTCGTGACGAATTTGACTATGGGTACTTTTGCTTTCGAGATGACGGTAACCTTGGATGTGATCTCGGCCCGTTTGAGAGTGTTTGCAAGCGCATGTAACACGTTCACTTTGTTGCTGCGTGCCATCGTCTCGGAGTCTATGACTAAGTCGATATCCCTGGGCATCGTCAGACAATATGCGCAGGCTCGGCCGCTTTGAGTACACACCCACTGGGTAAATAAAGCTTCGTCTCATAGCTTCCAAAGGGTAATATTCGGGCATCTGGAAATTTCGATGTGATTGCGTTTGAAACTTGTTGGATGACGAGGCCGCGAATTTCATCTTCGATAGGTGTCGGTGACATGTACTTGATATATGCCTCCACCTCGCGGTGCAACCTACGTTCTTTGTTAGATCTAACGTAGACCCTCGGGAAAGAAAAATGTTCACATCTCTGCCACGTTGTGGCAACTGTCCCAGTCAACTTGGGATACCCATGGAGTCTTCCTCATATCCAGCGGCTCGAACCGTTGTCTCCTCCTCTGCATTCGGTCGTCCTCTTCATCCTGGTCATACAGTCTGTCGTGCTTCCGTTTCGTCTCGCGGCTCCCATTGGGATTGCTCGACCTTGGAGGCTTCCCCACATCCCACTCGCGTTCCGTTTCCTCTTTTTGACGCGCGCGTTCGCCTCTAGGTGACTCAGTATCGCTCGCCCCCAGAGGAACAAAGTCGTCTCCGATCTCTGCTGTCTTCAGTTTGACATCATGCGGTGGCTCGTGGTACTCGTTTCGCAAGGGCTCTTTTCCTTTTCCTTTTCCCTTATAGTTCACAACGGACGACGTGCGCGGTCGTTTCGAGGGAAGTTCTCCTTCTTCTGGGGGGGATAGGGAACGTCGGCCTCTATCGTGACGGCGACGATGATGATCGTGGTTGCGGTCCCGGTCTCTATCTCTGTTTCTTTCCCTGTCCCTGTCCCTTTCCTTAATCCTGCCCCGATATTCATTTCTGTCTCTGTCTCTGTATCCTTCCTGATCGTCGTGCCGAGGTCGACGATGATGGTTCTTGTCCCTGTTTCTCGTCCGGTCCGTCGTATTGTCGCGATCGCGTCCGGATTCCCCTCTTGAACTTGAAGGTTTGGGTGGTAGGGTGTCCATGATAGAGGACGAAAGAGAGGCAAATAAAAATCTTCAGGCACCTAGGAATGAAGTTTGAAGGTGGAATGGGTTGCGAAAAAGGTTGTTTGGTTCCAAAGCTTTTGCCAAACAAGTATGTAACGGATGTGGCAGTGACGTCACCGCATTTTCCGATTCCTAACGACCCCTTTCCGACGTTTCGTGGCCGGTGTGCTCAAACTCTCTACTGGAAGCCGAGGTTGATTGATCTATTTGTGTTGAATATCGTACGTTTATGGTGTTGACCAATTGGCCCTGCATGTCAAAGGCGCTCGAGTGCATGATAAAAGGTGCTATACAACGCAGCGTGCGCAGTTGCTTCACGTCCATTGTTATACTCACCTTACTGTCGTGCGCGATGGTGTTGCAGGCCATGGGAACTGATCTTGTCACATGGGTCTACCTGCTTTGCCTGAATGCGCTACTCGTCCAAGCGCAGAGTATTGCCTCGCATGTTTATACGCCCGTGGCAGGAGCTTGCCCGGAAGGCTTCACGCTCGTTCGCATGGCAGTATCATCATCCGCAAATCAATCCCTATCCGTTTCCGAAGCATCATATGTCGAATCTCGTCGATCAAAGGTCATCCCTCAGGCTTGGAAATCCTACCTCGCCAATGTCGAGTCCACCAATGTCACACTGCCTTCGTACGTCTCCGGTATACTGAATGGATCGAGCTCGCAGACCCCCAACTTTGGCATTGCGACGAGCGGGGGAGGGTGCCGGGCGGCGATTTTTGGTGCCGGTATTCTGAACGCCTTGGACGGGAGGAACGCCTCGTCGAACAGCGCCGGTGTAGGCGGGCTGCTTCAGGCATCAACATATTTGTCCGGTCTGTCGGGAGGGGCGTGGCTTGTGACATCACTCGCGCAAGCCGACTTCCCGACGGTGCAGGGACTCATATTCGGATACCCTAAACCCACCGTTGCCAACGACACATGGGGCGGGTGGAACGCTGATTATAGCCTGTACGCACCAAGCGATAATCCTTTCACTGACATTGGGTACCTCGTCCATTTGTTGAAGGAAGTGGAGGGGAAATACGACGCCGGTTATGCCGTGACGTTTACTGACTATTGGGCGCCCGCTGGCAAGGCATTTTACTAAAGGAACTTTTTCATCAAATTTCTAATCATACACCCATGGTGCGGGGGTTTTGTGGTCATCAGTGGCCGAAACGTGAGTACCAAACCATACGCGACGTCAAGGAACGTACTGATGCTAGACATATGTGGACACTAGTGAATCATTTACATAGTACTCAATACCGTTCCCAATCGTCACATCGGACGTTTCCGAGCCGGGTCAGAACGGGTCAGACGTTGTATCTGGGAACCTTATCCCAATCTCGAATCCTATAATCGAGTTCAATGTTTGTCCGTACGATCGGTCCATGAGTGGGTGTGTGGTACTGACATACGAATATGGGCTCCTTTGACCTCATGCTATCCGCGTTCTCACCGACAAAGTACCTCGGAACGAGGAACAACAGCGTTTGCATCACTAACTACGACCAATCGTCGCTCGTAGCCGCCTCCTCGTCCGAGTTGTTCAATGAACTGAACTTTACTGTATGTCCCACCGTCAAATTACTTTTGCCCATGGTCGAGACTCGAGAATTGTTCTTAATTAGGACACTCTGGAATCCGAGTTCGACCCAGAGTTATCTTTTTTGAACTCGATCCTCCCAGAAGCAGGCATCGAACTCGATGTCGCATCGTGGCCGAACCCGTTTTATGGCGTCGCGTCGAAGACTTTTATTGCTTCCGACCAGGTAGATCTCAGCCTCGTGGATGGCGGCGAGGATGGAGAGAATATCCCGTTGCAGCGCGTGCTGTGGATATCATTCTGGCAATCGATGCCGTGAGTGCAATCTCAGTTATAGTCTAGTCCAGCTGACGAAACTTACTTAGAGTTCGAATAATGACAACTTTGCCGACAGGAGCGCGTTGATCGTAAGTCGCAGTTACGTGTTCTCGGTGCCAGTGACCTGATCGGACATCCTCTTCTCCCCTCAGGCCAGTCAAGACCGAACGACGTTGCTCTCATCTGCATACTCCTTCCCGCCCGTGCCGGCCTCCACAGATGAATTTACATCACAAAACATAACGACGCGGCCAACGTTCTTCGGATGCGACGTGACGAGCGCAAATGGGAGCACGCCGTTGATCATATACCTCGCGAACGGCGGACCCCCTCGGAATGGGGACGACCCACTCACGAACACATCGACCGAGCAGGTCAAGTACTCAGCATCTGAGATTCAAGGGATGCTTGAGCAGACCTTTGCCATAACTACGCAGGGATATGGGTATCCGGCGTCGGACTCGAGCGAGGTGCGATGACGGACCCGGAGTGGCCTGCTTGTTTGGCGTGTGCGATCGTCGACCGGGCACGTGACCGAGCGGGGGAGGCCAGGAGCGGGGTGTGTGAGAGTTGCTTCGAGCGGTATTGTTGGCCAGGAAGTGACTAGGTTTACTCGGCGCTGAAGCTTATGAGAGGAGAGTCCGAGCGGAGACTCGGGAGCTCACACGTTTACGGACAGTCAGTCATTTGGACACTACTAATGTCGATGGTATCACACGCGAATGTGTCCGTCATTGTTCGAGCGTTAAACATATTTCGGGACCAGATCGAATTTTCAAAGCTTTCGCCAAACAAACTTGAACCGAGTCGGGATCTTCCGATCATATCGTTCGTCGTTTTCCGTTCCCCATTGCAACGGAGATACGCTCGTCCTGGTTATTATTATAGTTTTGACTCGCATCATGTCCTTAACAAAGACTGCAGTTGGCCTCGGCAGCGCCTTTAGCAGCATTCCTATCATGTGAGTCAATAAAAAGTTGATCGACGGCGGTACATACAAACATGCATGCCGCCTGATGATCATATTCTTATTGCGCCGATCCTCTAGAGACCTGAGCAAGTGCGACACCCCGGACGGCCGTTCCGCCACAGCGTACGAGGTCAGAGACGCCTGCATGCGAGTCGGATTTTTCTACGGTAAGCAATACTATTCATCCGAGTCATCGTGCACAGTACAATGTAGTACGTTTCCGTTTCCTACACCTATTACCGTACTGTAGTACGGAACCACGGAATTCCCCAGTTGTGTTTGGATAACGTCCTCACAGCATTGCGGACGTATTTCAGTCTCCCTATGGCCACTAAAATGAAGGCATGGTTTCTTACACATATAGCTAACCTTTGGCACTGAATCTTTCTTTCTCGAAGCTATACCACAAGACAGTCTCCAACTTCAAAGGCTACACTCCACCCCTCGATTCGAATATCGACTCGGATAACAACCCCACGGGCGACTTTCATGAGGCTTTTGAAATCGGATGGGAAGATGTTGACCCTAAGCAGAACCTGCCGGACGAAAGGAGGACCAACGATGGTTCAATGGCGGGCATCAACACATGGCCCTCTGACTCTGACTGCCCCGAATTCAGACGAGCTTGCCTCGAATATTAGTGCGTCCGTCCAACTTTGTCAATTCGATCAATGATTTGCGTATCCGCGACCGCCGAAAACCCTCTTGTTTATCTTTCTCTGTAGCCACGAAGCGCTGAACGTCGGAAAGACTCTGTTCCCACTCTTTGCCCTCGCTCTTGACCTTGCTGAGACGTATTTCGAGGACAAGGTAGGGCCAACTATCAACTGTCGCGATGAGTTTGGACCAATCCACCCAACATTTACACGACAGACACGAAATTCCGCTGCGAACATGGCCCTATTGCATTACCCGCTGCAGGATGGCCAACCTGGCGTAAAAGACGACACCCCGGGTTTGGGAGCACACACTGAGTGCCTACACACTATTCTCCCATTTCTTCCCGTTTCTCATCCTCACCCCTTTTGTAGCTTCCAGGTTAGAGCGTCATCTTCGTAACTGAAGATGCGACTGACTCGGTGCTTGCCTTTACGGCATGTAGTGTTTCACTATCCTGTGGCAGCAGCCCGGAATTCAAGCTCTTCAAGTCATCAACTCGGAGAAGAGATGGATTGATTTGCCCCCTATTGATGATACGTTGGTCATCAAGTGAGCCCGGCGGACATTTCAGAAGCCGATCCTTCTTAACGTTCCATTATAGCATCGGTGACCAATTGGCAATGTGGACAAGTGAGTGAGTCTACACCTTCACCCCCTGCCTCGAAACCCCCTGTTGCATAGACGATGTCTTCAAGTCCACGGTCCACCGGGCGATGAACAAGAGTGGAAAAGAGCGGTATTCCATCCCCTTGTTTTTCGGTACTGACTACCACGTGAACATCGAGGTGTGTGTGAATGAATAAATTTCGGAGTATCAGCTCATATCCCCTGCAGCCTATACCGAGTTGCGTGTCTGCAGAGAGGCCGGCGAAATATTCTCCCATTACCGCTGGAGAGTACGTGAGCAAGCGGCTCAAGAACAAGTATCATGTAGCATAGGCCTATTTGGGGGGCTTGGACAAGTCATTTGAACATAAACAGGTCTAATTCATTCTGGCTAACTTGTCTGGTTTTCATGGTTTTGTAGGATCTTTTTGTAAATACGCTGGGATCACTCCACCTTATGGGAAACGAAGCTCTTCGACACCCTGTACTAGTGCCTCGGTCTTGTTGTCGGCTCGAGAGGAAGCAAAGCAATGGATGTCCCAATAACCCGAGCATTCTAACTGTTAAGTACACAGCATCCGAAAGAGTGAATGGGGAGTCAGATCCGAAAAGTAGTAAGGGAGCTGAGTATCTACTCATTTTTCGTGAGCATCGACGCTTGGTTACCAAACTACCGATTCCTAACACCCCATTAATGGATATCTCCATGGGGGATACGCCTGCCGGTTGATCGAGTTTGTGATCTGACAGACTAACGCGTCCTTACAGCTGTGCTTGCAAGTTTAGACCGGAAATGTTTTGCCTTTACTATCCAGATGATTTTTTTCTCCTAATACCTATGTAGGAATCTGGGTAGCAGGGTAGCCAGCAAGGGCAGTGGAAATCGCTTTGGCCAAAATGCTAGCAACATAATCTCAATGACCTGAGTATGGAAAACACTTCGAAGCACTCACTCGTGAACGGTAAACAACGGATGGAGCGAGTTCAACCAACTGGTCGGTCTGTCGGTCGGAAGCATCCTATGCGAGAGGTCGGTGTAACTCACAAGTAGCTTGATACGGGGGCACATCCCTCTACCTGATAAGTACTCGTTGGAGTCCCA